>JAJOOR010028865.1:0-13506 GCA_036250505.1 Solanum acaule
CTGCTGCTGATTTGATGGAACTTTAATTGAAAATTTGTGATTCTTGTATCATAGTTTGCTTTGTTTCAAGAGGGAATCAGTATGTTAGTTAGAAGAAAATGATTTGCACGAATGACCAAAATTAGGGAATTTTTCACGAGCCAGGTTCTTGGAGTGTATGACACAACTTGTTGTAGAACTTTGGCAAGGGGTGTTTTTTCTTGTTCCCCTTATTCCTTGGGAATGATATGTTCAAGATACACTGTGTTGGAGTAATAAATAAAAATAGAGGGTAATTTTGACTCTTTCTCCCGGTTAGACAAAAGGATCAAAACTTCAAGATTACCCTTATACGGTCATAATTTCGCAATTTCTTCCATTATTATTTGCACCATCTATATATTTATTATAAAGTTATGCATAAATAGGGCAATGTGACACTTGTCTTATTGTTATTTATCTTCTTCTTTTTTTTGTAAGATTACATTTTCTCTTTTAACTAATTTTCTGATTAAAGAATTAGCTATATACTAACTTATTTAATCAAATAATCAATAAAGTTATTTAACTAATATAAGTTACATATGTTTTTTGTTTCATGTAATTTATTAGTTTTATTTAATTAGCTGACCAGTAAGGTTTGGTAAGAAACCCTTGAAATTATTATAAACTATATAGTTTGATAATTTCAACATCTCAGCAACTTCCTCCTTCTGGTAGTGCAAATTTCATTTTGTAGGAAACAAAAGTTCAAGAGATGAGATTTGAGACCAATGAAGCCTTTTTTGCACATTGAAAGTTTGAGAGACGGCATCTGTAATTTGCTAATCTTATGTTATAATTCCTATAAATAGAGATGAGATTTGAGAAGTCATATTTTAAATATACTTGAAAATATTTATTTGAAGAATAATAAAACATTCTTTTAGTATTTTTTTATACTTTCTTGCTTCATATTGTTAATCTTTTAGCTTAATTTTATTTAAAATTTATGATTTATGTACTCTCTCCGTTTATTTTTATTTATTCAATAAATATTATTCATTATAATAAAATAATTGTTCAACAATACTTGTTTAATTTAGAAAATTAAAAGATACATAACTAGTTCTTTTATGTTACTTTTATGCTTGCTATTAAATATTATTTTCGAGAAGTATGAGTTTATACATCAAAATCCAGCTTCGTCTTCTTCGTTTCTATCTTCACCATGTCACCAACAGCTATCCTAAACCCTCGTATCCCAAACTTCACTCCATTTCCTCTATACAAACTTCAATTCCTCAACTTACCTCCTTCATTTCCCAAAAACACTTTTCGTTCCCAAATTCCTCCTCACTCTCTCAACTTCTCCCTTCAAAACAACTCACAGCAACCTCACTTCCCCCTCGAAGACGAAGAACACGTAATCGGAGACTGCATAGTGTATGAAGAAGGAATTTTCGACGACCCTTTTGTTCAAAAATCCGACAACAACCAAAATAAGTCACAAAACAACAATAAGAAGAAATCAGCAGAAATTCAGTCCGAGAATTTAATTCCTGAAGAATGGGTTGAAGTTCAGAGGGAAATTAACATTACTAAGAAGGAAAGGCGTAAGCTTTCACAGCAATTGGAGTTTGGGCAACGTGCAGAGAGGAGGAGGCTAGATTTAATGCCAATTGGTAGTAACAGTAATGCTAGAGGCAGTAGTATTGAGGATTATTTGAAAGCGAGAGAAGAAAAGTTGAAGCAATTGAAGCCGCTTGTGCTTGAAAACCCAGATTTTTTTAAGGTTAAAAGGGATAAGAATGAGAAGAAGAAGAAGAGTGATGCTGAATTGAGTGAAAGTGAAGAGGAGAACTCCGTTTTGAGGGTTTCAAGTGAAAGGGTATTGCCAAGAGATCCTAGATCAGCGGTTTATGGTGGTGGATTAGAAGATATTAAGGAGTTCTTCAACAGCGGGATTTATGAGGCCAATGTTGCTAAAAGCCCTGAAGGTATGGTTTTCTTTATGTTTGGGTAGGTTGAATTTGTGGAAGTGCTTGTAGGAATCTGTTATGCATAGTTTTAGTGCAGTGAAAGGGTCAAAACCACACCTAAAGTTCCTGGTTTTTGAGTTCCATACCTGAATTATAAGGTGTGCAAATGAGTTTCCTACGTGAACTATCACCAATTATTTATCAAAAGACACCTCAACTATGAATTGTTCTCTTTTCCTACCTAAACTATCACCATAGCGATAGTTCAGGTAGGAAACTCGTATGTCTGATAGTTTATGAAACTCGAAATAACGGAATACTTTAGGTGTGTTTTTTACCATAAACTCATTTTAGTACTAAAAACATCCACTTTCTGGTTCCAATTTGGACGTGCATTTCACAATTTTTAGGAAATAATGTGTACATTTCTGCAACTACATAATATTTACTAAAAAAAAATCAGTTTTGATACTTTAAGTACATTTAGGTTGTCAAAGAATGTTTTGATTCTCCAAATAGTGTTATATAAAATGGGATAAAGGAATACCAAACTCGGACTCCTCTCTCTTGAACCAAAGAGTCGACTGGGAGTTGTTGAAAGAACAGTTTGACTCTCCAAATAATAGTATCATGTAAAACAAGATGGAGAAGTATTGAACTCAGGCTATTCCATTGGATTAAGAGAGGGCTGTGTTAAGATAGTTTACCTGTCAGCTTTTTAAGGCAATTAACCTTTTGGACGAAAATGTTATAGTATATACTTGTTTAAGATTGAGATAATATTAATAATAAACAATTCCAGCGTTACAGACTAGCCTAGTAAAGCATCTGATAACTAATCTAAGTTGAGTTTTGATTTTTAAACTATTGAGTTTGTTCTTGGGTCACTGTTGATTGAGTTGAGTTGATTCTTTCCAATTTGGCATTGTTGACTTGGACTTTTAAACTATGTCAGAAGTGCAAAGATAAATGTTGATGCTGAATATTCATGAAGGCCCTAACCCTTGATTCGTGCGTTTTATCATAGCATATAGAATAAGGTTAAACCTCATTTCCTTTCTTCTGGTTTGTTATTACTACACGTATATATTGTTTGCCAGTGGTGATATAAGCATCAATTACCACATTCAGTTGGGAGTTTGAAATTGTTAAATCTTGAAACACTGGAAGCTATTTGCCTGCCAATATATCAAAGTATATTGATGTTTCTAAAAGATAAAAACATATGGATGAATTGATCCAGAAGTACTAAAGTAGATGTCTATGGCTCGCTTGAAGCTGTTATCTCATACTTGTAGCATTTTTTTCATGCCCATTACTTGAATGGAATTTAGCAACTATCAGAAAAGAAACAAGATTTTGGACAAGATGCAAATCTGCTTAATTAAGGTCCCTGTTATATCATAATCTCCCGACTTCTCAACGTTCAGCCTGGAGAAGTTTTGAGGAACGCTATTTTTGAAGAAGTTCCTCTATCTACATTGGTCTATTTTTGTTTCCAAATTTAAGATATAAATTCCTGTCAAGCTTATATTGCTTTAGGCTAGTATTTATTTACTGGTGTCCACTATTTGTCGTGCTAACTGGATTTGCGTGCATATTATATGTTTTTCCCCTGTCATTGAATTGGACAAATTCAGTAGTAGTGTACACCTTTTATTTCAAACTCTTTTCCACAGGCTAATATGATTTTTTGGTCATATAATTGAGATTTTATTTGTTCCCTCTTTAGGGCATCATTCAGAACTCAACGTTTTTGGTATACTAATCTGTGTAGGTCCTCGTAAGCTGTTCACTACAGAGGAAAAGTTCCTACTAAACAAGCGGCATCCTGATCTGGTGCCTGCTACCTCTGTAAGTTCCTGCCTTATGTGTTCGCTTATATATTGGTGTTAGTGAAATGTATTTATATGTTTTCTCCTATATTGGCTATTCTCACTTACGCATTGTGTTGAAGCTGATCATTTTATGCTGTTCTATTTCTACATTTTTGCTCCTGTGCAAGCTTGTTTCAATCTTCAATGCACTTTGTGCAAGTAATCCTCTTATTATAGAAGGTTTAGATTGATTCCTGAATTCTACCAAAACCTTGCAGGAAAAATGGCAGCCTCTACATACTTTAGCTGCCTCAGGAGAGTTTTACCTTCTCACCTCTTTGTTGAAGCATGTTGTTGATATTAATGTTCCAGATAAGGTACAAAATGAGTGACATGTACCAGTAGAATGGTCCTTTCTGTTCTGCCATATTTGTTGTTTATTAATATATTTTTAATTATATACCAAATAATTTTATAGCTATGCAAGCAGTGTCTTCTTTTTCTAGCTCCTATTGAGTTGTTGTTTTTTTTTTTTTTTTTTTTTACAGGATGGATTGACAGCTATCCATAAAGCAATTCTTGGCAAGAAGCAGGCTATTTTTAACTTTCTTTTAAGAGAATCTGCAAATCCACTTATACGTGACAAAGTGAGTACAACCTTCTACAAATGCTTGACAATTTACATTCATGTTGGTTCTTTTTCATTAACATCCATGTAACCATTATTCCCGTGTCAATTCAGATTGAGTTATCCTTTTGTTTTTCTTCTCTCCCCTTGACCGAGACTCTGTCTCATACTAAACCACATATCGAGTGTCCTTTTGTTCTCTTCTCCCAGCATTGTCCGATCTGTTCTTACTGAACTACATTTCAGTCTTAGCTTTGTTGTCAACCATAAGAATCAGCTATATGATTTTCGTTCTTTATGAACTTTTGGGTAACCAGTGTTGCAGCTTGTTATTAGTTTAATAATCTTCTTGATTTATTACAGGATGGAGCCACCTTGATGCACTATGCTGTTCGAACGGCATCCACTCACATGATAAAAATCCTTCTCTTGTATAATGTTGATATAAACCTCCAAGATCATGTATGGTTAATTAATTCTTTTATGTCATCGTGAAATACATTTTTTTGGTGTACTCGTATGTGCTCCAGTATAGGTTTATGAATATCGAATGACATTCTCTTTCAGGATGGATGGACACCTTTGCATCTAGCTGTTCAATCCCGTAGAACCGATATAGTGAGACTTTTGTTAATTAAGGGAGCTGACAAGACTCTAAAGAACAGGGTAAATTTTATTTCTGCTTAATCATTTTGAACTCTTATGTTTTAATGCTTTTGCTTCTTCGGATCTCATAGCTTTGGTTCATATCTAGAATGTATACGTCCTATTTGATGTTTTAGAATGTAGGCAAATCGAGATGATATATATTCTTGTATGTATGGTTTTAGATCTAGTTTCTTTCTTTTCTTTTAATATATATCTAATGGCCTTTGTTTCATTTATGAAAAGAACATTGTTATGTTGCAGGATGGTCTAACCCCACTTGACATTTGCCTCCATTCTGGTCGAGATATAAGGACGTATGAGCTTATCAAATTGTTGAAACAACTTCCCAAGGTTTCATTAGTTGGTCTGACCTAAAAATGCAGCTGCTAAGTACGAAATTGGCAGATGGCTAGCAGGATGGAAGTGCCAGCTTTGAGTTTGGCTCTTTGTGTCACAATGGAGAGTTATTTGTACAACACTTGGCCCTTGAGTTGACCTGAGAAGCGGATTCAGATTTATGCTTACACCGGTAGGGAAGGAAATTTCTCTTTTGATTCTCACATTGTACTACACTGCACCATAGTATGTGTAAATAGAACTGTATATTGTTACTTAGACATTGGATTACAGAACATTTTTGGATTTCAACTCTCAGTGATAAAAAAAGGCTGTGATACTTGAGACGTTGGCATGATATTTATTTCTTTTATCTTTCCAGTAGTTGTGGCGTCTAAAATTAGCATGCTCACGCCACTGACTTTATTAGGTATGTTCTCATCAGTAAGTAACTTTACCCTCCAAAGCTAAGACAAATGTAAACAACCTAGCTTCCTCGTCTTCTGTGATATTCCCTGCGATGTCATCCACACACTCTTGAGTGCATGACATGATTTCCATCTAGTTTGTATCATCCAATCAATTTCTAACTAGTATATTTGACACCAATTCTGTTGATTGACACAAATTAACGAAGATGTCTAGCTTAAAACTTTAGCAGTGGTCATATTACGAGTGATGGTTCCAAAGTTAAATTTTGCATCAATCTATACGAGTGATGGTTCTGAAGTTAACTATACACTTAAACTTCACGAGAATCTTACTAGCTCCTCCTAGATATTTTAAAAGTGAAATATATAGCCCTTTAAAATGTCACACCCAAACTTGTGTTAGGTAGTGGATGCACGCATATATTTAACCTTTTTTTACAGAAAAAAAGATTATTCTTTTTCTTTATTCTATTTTTTTCTTTTTTCAGCCCTTTTCCTCTTTTCCTTTTCTGTGAGTTTGTTAGTAAAGTTTTACTACCTTGCAAATGCCAAGTCTACCAATTAACCCAACACCCCCCCCCCCCCTCCTTCCTACCATTAATATTATCCTACCATTGATACTAAATATTTGCTTCACATAAAACTTCACATTTTTCTCCAATGAGAAAACATAAGTCAAAACTTTTTAGTCTCTTATGAGTTGAAAAGAAGTAAAAAAAAAACATGGTCTTTCACATGTAACCAACAATGTTAATATGATTACGCAATGTAATATTCAAGATATTTTCAACAAAAATAAGGTGCCAAAAAATATTATTCTCAAGATTGAGTGACATAAAAATGAGTCATAATTCATCATCAAACACGTGACTTACACGTACATTACAAAGAATTTATTATAAATGTAACATCCAAACAATCATAATATTTCACACCATATCTTTGCGTGAAACATATATTGGACATATATAACATTGTGTGCTCATATTAAACACATTTCAGAACTTGTAAAAACACATAATGTTCACTTTTTTTTAATTCATAAACGTCTAACTTATATCTTGTTCTTACTAAAAGATTGAAGTTTCATGCAAAATAAATATTCAATGATTATTCATTGTTATCCCATTTTAAAGTACTATTATTATCTGCTAGCCACCTCACAAAATAGGAGTGAGAATTCCCCAACGAACGGAATAAATGAGTGAACAAGCACCGAAAGGTATGCGTTAGTGAAACGAATAGCTCAGTCCTAGCGGACAGGACAAAACTTCCCTTGGAGAAAGCCAGCCTGAGGGAACTGGATTGGTCATTCCACCATCACTCGATTATAGAGGGTTGGAGCCCTCTCTCTGAAAGCCAGAAGTAAACAAAGAGCGGTAGAAGAGAATAAAGTGTTGCGCCCATTCTTTTCTTTCATAGCTGGAGCAAATGGAAGAAGACGTCTCTGCCAGCTTCTTGTAGACTGAACTATCTTCTCTTTAGGCTTCGAGTTCTTTTTGGGGCGGATGGTCTAATTTACTAGTGGCGTTCAACCACTTGACTGTAAGGAGAGGGGCGTCGAAATCCTTTCTATTGGTTCTTGTGTGGCAGCTAGTATAGATGATGAAAGGCAGGCCGCTTTTTCAAGACCTGTTCTCTTAATAGGTGGCAAAGCGAAATAGGAAAGGCAGCTCCACCTCCTCGATTTGATCGTCCTTCTCATTCTTTGGATCAAATTATCACTATCAATCACCATTTTTTTTTGCTTGTTTTGATGATCTCGTATCATCGCCACTATCATCTATTCCATCATCTTTTCTGACTGAATCATCAAAGCACACAATTTTCACCCTTTTTTTTTTCAATTCGTAAAAGGTTAAAAGCCTAATTTATGTCTTCTTATTAGCCAAAAATGTAACACCTCTATGTAAAACAAAAATACAATATGACTATATTTCTTAGGCATTTTAAAAATAATATTAAAAGTACCTTAAAAAAATAGTCATTAAATGTTTCTTTCAATATAAATTCACATTTTTCGCCGAGAAAATATTAGTTAAGCTTTTAGCCGTTTTACGAGTTGGAAATAAGTAAAAATCACGTTCTTTCACACGTTACCAACAACGTTATTATGCGTATGCAATGTAATATTCAAGATGTTTCTACAAATATGAGATGTCAAAAAATATTATTCTTAAGATTGAGAGCCCGTTTGGATTGATCTATTTTTAGTGTTGTTAAGCCAAAATAACTTTTAAACACTTTTGAAGTGTTTGAATAACTTAAAGAAGTGCTTATAAGCACTTAGTTTTAAGCTAACATGGTAAAAATAATTCATAAGCCTTAAGTTGAAAATTTTAATTTATGACTAGCTTTTGACTCGTAAATCAAAAGTCAAAAGTCTGATATGAAATTCAGCAAGACTTATACTTCACCATGTCGAAAGATACTGTCCTCACCCGATATAGATATATCCCTCAGGATTCAACAAACTCTTCTAGTATAAAACTAGAAGCCATGAGCTAACAAAGATTCCATCAAAATATAAAATCCAGCACTAAAATATATAATTAGGTAGTCAGAAAAACTTGTTTTGTTATGTTTTCTCGATCACTTCCATCTCCACCTCTCCTCAAGGAATAGAAGATATATATGTATATATTCTATTCTTTCTTTCTTTCTTTCTACCTATATAGAAGCATGAGTTAGAAAGTTGGTAGCAACATGTATGCTTAGAGTCATTAGTTAATTGTTATGTGGCATTTTAGTCTTTTGGGTTTGGTTCTAAATTTTGATAGGTAGAAATGAGTCACTTTTTGTGCATGCTTTATTAATCTTTAATTGTGCTGACCTTTTAGCCCTTTGGCACAACCTTGTAGTTACAAAAAGTGGGCCCATTTGTCATTATAATTGTGGGTTTGTAGTTGACAATTTTTTTCCCTATTTTTAACTTGCGTATTTCTCTTATTCAATTTTAAAAGAGTACTGCATATGATATTTATTAAAAGCGTTTAGTTATGAAAATTAAATACTATTTATTTTATTTAAAATTTTAAAGTTAAAATAAGAGTTGTGTTTGATCATATTTCTTACAAAAAAAAATATTTAAAATTTGAATGTATTTTTAAATATAATTTATGTCCATTAATTTTTAAAAACTAGCAAATTTACCCAGTTAGACTAATTTACGTAAAACATATCGTCAAATCTGCTCTAAAAGAATAATATCTCAAAATAGATAGTTACACAATGCCATAGATTAGATCTCATAATTCAAACTGAAAAGATCAAAAAAATTAATAAAAGAGATTTTTTTTTAAAATTAAGTGAAGAGGGAAATTAAAATATTTAATAAAGAAAAAAATAAAAATAATTATAATAAGTTTTTATGTCAATAATTATGTGTAATTAGCTGTAAATAAATCAATTAAAAAAGGATATGTGTCTATTTTTTTGTTGTTGTTCATCACTTGCTTTCAAGAGAAAGTGCACATTCTCTATGTAACGTCAGTATTTAGGTGTATCTATTCCATTTTAAAATAATTTAGAGGGATAATATGACTCAAATAAGTTAAGGTGTATTGTTGAGATTTATACTTAAGTTTTGATACTTCATTAGGACTTTGTGGCAAGTGCTAATTCATTAGAACTTTGGACAATCCACCAAGTTTACTACTCCCTCCATCATATATTAAGTGATATTTTCGGATTTTTTTCATTGTTTAAAATAATTGAATTGTTCAAAGTTCAAGATACATGTTTCATTTTTTTAATATTTGCACTTTCCTTTAAAGAGGTTTTATATTTTATAGGAGATAAAATACACTATTTACAAAGTTATGTATATGATCTCACAAAAGGAAAATAATGGAAAATATGTTTTAAATTATGTCCTTAAATATTTTTCTTAATAGGTATGTATTGCCACAAATTCATTTAATATGAAATAGAGATAGTATCATATTTTGACACAAAAAATATTTTTTTCAAAATGAAACAAATCTTAAAATTGTGTCACAAAAATTTCATATTATACAAACCAAAATGTAATATCTTAAAATTGAAAATGTTGAGCCCGTGCTCTGCACGGACGAGGCTTATCTAGTATACTCAACAAAAGTGACTGTTGAAATATAAACAACTCAAACAATAATCATGGTCAAAACATTTATCATCTTTATAGCTCTTTATTGTCATTAATGACAAAAAAAGGGTTTGGCGATTAAACAATATAATGAAAATACTAATAAAGTTTAATATAATAATAATTAATTATTTATTAATAAAAACATTTCTCTTTGAGATATTATCTTATTTTTCCAACACAAACTAATTTTAAAAATTTGATCAAATAAATTTATTAAAATATGTCACAATGCAATATTGTTTAATTCCCTCTTGTGGCTCTGGATTGTTAGTTTGACATTAAATTTCTGGGGTAGTGGTCTATACCTATATGTGATCCCTCTCTGCTTCTCTGTTCCCCTTTCATAAATGCATTAATGCATGAGAGAGATTAGAAACAAAGAAAAAATGAGTTTTCCTTCCCTCTTTTCACAGTGACGGACTAAATGTTGAACTCATTAAATTTAAATTTTGAATCCGCGAGTCTATGATATATGAAAATGTGAAAACATGATGATAATGAACAGAACAGAGTAAACATGCACCAAACCTGCAGAGTGAAAAGCTGTTACTATAGTTAAATGCAGTGGCCCCTTCTTTCTGCTTTGGTAGTGCAAGATTTTAAATGCACTCCACATAGTATATCTCTTCATAAACACATTCACAATTCTGCAATTTCATCAATTCTCTTCCAAACCCCCCCCCCCCCCCCTTTGTTACTTTGCTTTTGGATTCAACAAGAGAACATTTCTCTTTCTCTGTGAAATAGTAACTCTGATATTGGCCTGGTTCACTCAGACACAATTATTTTGATTGATTTTGCTTTGATTGAGCCGTGTCAATATCTCAGTTCCTTTTCACTATACTCCATCAGGGAAAAGAGGTTGGTTTTCTACCTCCGGAATGAGAATATATATACTACTACTTCTTTCGTTTTAATTTAAGTGTTTTAATTTGATTGGACGCAGGCTTGAAAAATAAAGGGAGACTTTGGAATCTTGTGGTGTATACTTTAAATCTTGTTGTCTTCAATTTGCCAGGTAGAATGTTGGAATTGAAAAACTTATTAAAATATAGAAAGAGACACTATTTTTGGAATAGATCAAAAAGACAAATAAAACATTTAAGTTTGGATGAAGGGAATAATAAGAGTAAATGGCCAAAACCATCCTTTAACTATATCTCAAACTCAAACTACATCCTTATATTATTATTGTGAACAAAAAACATCCCTGAACTATTTTGGAAGTTACAAGTTATATCCCTCCTTAATTTTCTGTCAAAAATCTAACGACCATCTCCTAATGAAAAGAGATTTTGTCCCCTCACTGTCTTCTTAAACATAGAGCAAACATTTTCATTGCTAGAAGGATTTGTGAATGAATTTGAAATGTCATTTGTGGAGCTTTTTTTCGTACGTCTATTAGACAAGTCATTTTTCTCATATTTTAAAATCGTGTTTTCTTAGATAAAATATTTTTCAAAAACTTTGGCCAATTACATATGAAAAATTGAAAATATATTTTTAAAAATTGTTTTCCCAGCACCAAAACACACACTAAGAGTTCAAATCCTTCTATTTCAATATCAAATAATTTTTTTTATGTACAAAGACAAATCTGCAAGGTTTACATTTGATTTTTATGTTTAAAGTTTTCATTTAATTAGCTGAGAGTATAGGAAATTTAGTGAAAGATGTTGGAAGAGTAACGTACCAATCAGAAAATGAGAAAACAAAGCAAACTCGGAGTAGCATGGGATCAATAAGATTCTTGATAGGAAAACTGATAACATAATAACAATCTCAGTCAAATAAAAAAAAGGGACAAACTAAAGTTGAACAAGGCCCAAATTATAAATCTTTAGGCCTTAATTAATATTCCTACAATAATAGAATACCTTTTAATATGATTACTAGTTTACTACTTGATAGAGAAGATCAGTGAGTGGGCAAAATTGTTTGCATTTATCGGAAAGTTGTGTGCTTCTAGTTAAAGTGGTTGGTTTCTTGATAGAAAGTTAATAGAAGGATGTAACTTGCAGTTTTTTTAGATAGTTGAAGGATGTTTTTTGTTCAATGTAATAACACAAGGATGTAGTATGAGTTTGAGGTATAGTTAAGGAATGTGTTTAGCCATTTACTCGGAATAATAAACTTCTAGGGTTCCAATGTTTTGTGTAATTTTTTTCCCTAGTTCATGTTGAGTTCCCACATCGATCTGTTAATAATGGTATTATTAGTTGTATTATATAGTTTTGGAACCTTTCTTGAACTAGCTTTTGAGGTTGATGAGTTAAGTCTAATATATTTTTATGTTCAAAATCATACACATCTCAATTTGTGGTTTATATCGTGATGTTGAATTCCTATCTTATATTATCATGCTCCATATATATCCTGGGGATGCAGTGGGTATTGAGTTTTCACATCAGTTGGGAAGGGTATCATTGGTCTTGTTATATAATTTTGGATTCAGCTCTCGAGCTAATTTTTAGGGTAGAATTAGACTCGACCTTTATTTTCTTATAAGTTTATACTGTAACTAAGTAAATAAATATGTCAAAACTCTTAAAAGTTTTATACAAGTATATATTACTGTGTTGTTGGAGTGTATGACCATTTTATCTAAAAATTAACTTATTAAAAAGAACAAATTTTTTGTAATTTAAATTATACTTTTACATACACGCGTGTGTTTGATGAATTTAACCTTTTCAAAAAGGATGAAGGGAAAGTCAGTAAAATGTCAGAGAAGTGCCGACTTGATTATTTTTTATGGGTCAAAGTATAATTTACATAAATCTCATAGTTCGTAGTGTTAAGAGCTAATTACATTATTTCCCCACTCTTTTTCAAATACAAAAATCCCTTAAAATTTATGGATTTCCAATGCATCACTGGACATCCAGATACATTAATAGACATCCTGATACATAAGTGAGGGATGTATCCGAGAGGAGAGGGATAGAAGGGAGGGATGTATCAGAGAGGGAACAGGACATCCGGATACACCACTGAACTTTCGGATATATCAGAGAAGGAGGGATGTATCCGAGAGAGGATTTTTGATTTTTTTAAAAATGATACAGAATTTTAAAAATTATGATAAAATAAGATGTATATTTAGGTAATTTTTATATACTTGTTTCTTAACTCCTATACGTGAAATTACTACAGAGTTTGGACCCTCCTATTTTGACAACATTGCTTGTTTAAAATTCATTTTGAATCTTTTGCATATTGTTTTTATATCTATTGCTTTTCTTATAAATTCTGAAAATGGTTTAGTTATGGGACTTTCAGTTTGGTTAACTCAATCAACTTCTCGCATTTCTAACATTAAAACTGTTAGCATGATGGACAGCTAAATGATTGTATATATTAATGTAATTATATAGTGATATAAATTAGCATGATCATATACATTTGTTGTAGAATCAAAGGAATAAATATTGTGATAGAATAGCTGATTTGGAGGGATAGCAAGGCAGATTTAGAGGGATTGAATAGCAGATTTGTAGAGATAGAATAGCTGATCTTTAGGGATAGGAATGGCGGATCTTTAGGGATGTGTAATCTTTATTTTCTCTATATAATG
>JAJOOR010028867.1:0-10447 GCA_036250505.1 Solanum acaule
ATGCCCCTTTAAAGTTGACCCTCAAAATCGCATTTTTTTGCGATTTTCGAATTTTGATACGGTTGTTCTAAAATTCGGGTTAGACCCATTTCCCACTCAATTTGACCCCCTGAATAAGAATATGAAGTCGAATTTCCGAAATGATGCACGGATTTTGAGATATATGGAAATTACAAATTTTAGGTGTTTTCGAAGCACATTTTCGGGCATTTTTGGGGTCGTTTCAAGGAACAAATTTACAATATACGCATGGAAGTATGACTTTTAAGACACACTCGGATGCTTGCAGCTTGATCAGGTCCTTGTTGTGCTTGCTGGAGAATACTTCACCAAAATGGTCTTTGCTTGTATACTTGATAAGTTTCAAAATGCAAAAACATATAAAATGATAAACACAAAACTCAAACTCAACAAAGATGCTTTAGCCCTTTATCAGATCCTTTTGTTGAGTGTAGGTATCGTTCTACCTTGAAGATGGCTTTTTCCTTTTAATCTTGTGAGTTTTTGTTTGCCAAAATCTTCAGTTTATGTTTTGTTGGAAGAGACTGTATTAAAAAGAACACAAACTCCTTGGGACCGCCCATTGGCTGAGAGCCTGCTGTTTAGAAAAGTTGTGCACCTACCACATCAGAAGTGAAAGCTTTTCTGACAGCTGTCTTGTCGTCCTTTCACATCGCAGTCTTGCAGGGACCAGGTTCCTTGCAAACTTCATCTTAGTAAGTTCTTGAGAATACGTGTTGGCTCTCTCCTTTTGAATGAATGAATTAGTTTGTTGTTTTTCCTTGGATATATTTAGACATGAAAAGTTATTATCCAATGAACAAGCAACCTCATCGCTTTTGATTGGTGGAGTACTTTGCAGCTTCACCAACCTTCTGACGCAGGCAACTTTCCAGCTGTACAACACTTTGACCACTGGACGAGTATTCATACTCTGCAGAGGACCAGGTCTCTGCACTTGTGAGGAGATCATCAAAACATCAAGGAACATAAGAACTTATCAATTTCCCCATTTTTGATGATGACAAACAACCTGCATAACTCCTCATGTGAGTGAACAAACATTCATTCAATACATAACAAATTCCCCCTTTGTTAGTGCACCAGTAACAACCACAGTTCGTTCCCCCTTAGTTCAATGCCCCTAACAACCACAATTCGTTCCCCCTTAGTTCAATGCCCCTAACAACCACAATTCCCCCTTAGTTCAGTGCTCCTATTCCACAACCAACTTTACAACAAAACTTCCCCCTTTTGACATTATTGAAAAGGTGAAGCAGTAAACATATTCAAGTTAAATGTAACGCAATAAAAAATTCAGGGCCTTGGGCCACACAGAACATGTGTATGTAAGCATAAAGAGAATATTAAGCCACACATGAACAGGGGAGAAACATAAATAGCATTAGATCACAAATACTGACCACTGTAGTCAGTCAAAACAAACACAAAACCACAAGAGTTTTAATCAGTATTGAAGAACAAAGAGGGACTCTAGGGAAACAAGACACTTTTAGGACGGAGGGGGAAGGGGATTGAGGGTGCGCATAAACAGAGACAGACGCTCATTTGCATCCTCATGAGCCTTGATAAGCTGCATGTTGAGAGTCTTAACTTCCTCACTGGGTGAGACATTTGTCTTCAGTAGCCTTTCATTTTCATCCCTCAACTTTTGCAACACCTGCTCATTTCCATCGCTGGTACCAGGTCCCCTCGAAACCGCCTTTTGTAATTCAGACCTCAGTGAAGCGATTTCAATCTCCTTGTTATTCGGAATCTCAGTAAGATCAGTCACTTCCCATTTAAGAGCACCATGCTACTCTAGAACATCTGCCACTTGAGATCTGCCCCTAGCTTTTCCTTCAACACACTCACATTCTAGCATAATGGCAGGGAGGTTGATCACTTCAAGTTCATCAAGTTTCTCCATGAGAAAAAGATCAGCAGCAGATGCCATTTTTCTCTTTTCAGTTCTGGGCACTAACACCTTGTTGATGAACTCAAAAAGCAACTGATATTCCTCTTTGAGAAACCGTTTTGGTAACCCTGCATTCTTGACATCTCCACGTATTGTGGCAAGTTTTGTGAAGTCACTGGATGGTTTACAACCTACGATCGTTTGAATTCCTTCCACAGGAACCCCTAAAATGATCCCCAATATTTCTTCATCCAGACATGTTTCAACATTCCTGACAGTAGTCGCGATTCCACCATTTTCCAGAAGTTCCATTTTGTAGAAAAATTCATGCACCTCAGGTTCGTGGAAGTACGGAACTAATGGTTCAAAGAGATGGTTCCAACCTTGAATGGAGACAAAAAAAATTTGACATGCCAATTTTGGTTAGAATGTCAGGGTCAAAGACTCTGCCATTCAAAACCTTTTGGTTCTCCATTGCCGTTATCCGCTCCTCCCTTGTCATTCTCTTTTCTTCACTTTGTTTTTGCACTCTAAGACCTGGTCCCTTTATGGGTTTTAATTTTCAGCCACCTGTTTTCTAACTTTCTCCCTTTTCACAGGAGATTTGTTTGCAGCCTTCTAGAGTAGGAAATGAGAAGTTGAATGAACTAGGGTTTTCAACTTCTTGGGAGATAGGGATCTTTGAAGAAGAATTAGAGTTAGGCATTTTGAGAGAGAGAGAAAAGCTTTGGAGAGGGGATTAGTGAATTTCAACAAGAATTTGTTTGAAGAGATTTTGCAATTTGATTCACTAAGAGAAGTAGTATATAAAACCAAAAAGACATCGGATCCCCAACAATAGCGACCTTTGGTTTAAAAGCAAAAAGACGTCTGAAACTGACGCGATGAATGGGCGAGGGACATGTGGCAGTGATGTTGACATACAGACAGTGTAGCGTACGTGATACTAACCTCAGGAGGACTAGGTCCCCTTTTTAGTTTGCAACCATGTCTGTATGATTTAATCTTCCTTTCAACTAGACACACCATGAGTGTATACCTGCATTAAGGTACCAGAAGTGAATTCTTAAGTAACAAGCATTAAAACAAGTATAGATACCTGCCCTCCGTAACATAGTCAAAATAGAAGATTTTTGTGCAAACTTTGTCAAGAAATCAAATAATCTTATGCATCCCAGCCTCATCCTGTTTTTAATGAAACATTCTTTACTCAATGCCTTTGTAAAGATGTCAGCCAGCTGATCTTCAGTTTTGCAGAACTTTATCACCACATTTTGCTTTTCAACATTGTCCCTTAGAAAATGATGCCTCACGTCTATGTGCTTTGACCTCTTGTGCTAGACAGGATTTTTGGCCATGTTCATGGCACTAGTGTTATCACAAATGAGAGGAATAGTGTTTCTGAGTACACCAAAATCGACCAGCTGCTGCTTAATCCATAGTAGTTGTGCACAACATGATGCAGCAGCCACATACTCTGCCTCTGCAGTAGACAATGCCACATAATTCTGCTTCTTGGTTCCCCATGAAATCAAAGCTGATCCCAGGAAATGTGCCATGCCTGATGTGCTTTTTTCGATCAACCAGAAAACCTTCATAATCAGCATCAGCATAACCTATAAGATCAAAAGAGTCACCAGTAAGGTAGAAGAGGACCAGGTCCTTAGTTCCCTTCAAGTATCTCAAGATACGTTTGGCTGCCTTCAAGTGAGACTCCTTTGGTGCTGCTTGAAACCTTGCACACATCCCTACGCTGAACACTATGTCTGGTCTGCTTGCAGTTAGCCTGTTAATCTCCACACTATGCAATACCTCCTATCACTTAGTTGAGCCAGAGCAGATACCACACTTCCCACTATACTAATCCTAACCGATTAATATAGACTTTGCTAAGCGGATACCACACCGCCCACTAAATCAACTAGCTCCTAGATGACTTAGACTTTGACTGAGCAGATACAACACTGCTCACTAAATCGGCTAACTCTAACCGACTTAGACCTTTCCACACTGAAACAAATATCTGAATCCTTTATAGACTAGGAACAAATTTACAATATACGCATGGAAGTATAACTCTTAAGACACACTCGGATGCTTGCAGCTTGATCGGGTCCTTGTTGTGCTTGCTGGAGAATACTTCACCAAAATGGTCTTTGCTTGTATACTTGATAAGTTTCAAAATGCAAAAACCTATAAAATGATAGACACAAAACTCAAACTCAACAAAGATGCTTCAGCCCTTTATCAGATCCTTTTGTTGAGTGTAAGTATCGCTCTACCTTGAAGATGGCTTTTTCCTTTTAAGCTTGTGAGTTTTTGTTTGCCAAAATCTTGAGTTTATGTTTTGTTGGAAGAGACTATATTAAAAAGAACACAAACTCCTTGGAACCGCCCATTAGCTGAGAGCCTGCTGTTTAGAAAAGTTGTGCACCTACAACATCAAAAGTGACAACTTTTCTGACAGCTGTCTTGTCGTCCTTTCACATCGCAGTCTTACAGGGACCAGGTCCCTTGCAAACTTCATCTTAGTAAGTTCTCGAGAATACGTGCTGGCTCTCTCCTTTTGAATGAATAAATTAGTTTGTTGTTTTTCCTTGGATATATTTAGACATGAAAAGTGATTATCCAATGAACAAGCAACCTCGTCGCTTCTGATTGGTGGAGTACTCTGCAGCTTCACCAACCTTCTGACGTAGACAGCTTTCCAGCTGTACAACACTTTGACCACTGGACGAGTATTCTTACTCTGCAGAGGACCAGGTCCCTGCACTTGTGAGGAGATCATCAAAACATCAAGGAACATAAGAACTTATCAGTATTGTTAGTTTTGTTACACAACAATTAGAAGAATGAAAAATAAGAATTTATTATGGATTAATAAACTCACTTCAATGACCATCAAATCAATCTGCCTGCCACAAGGTGTTATCTAGTAGTTCAGAGTTTTCATTGGTAGCCATCAGAGGTGTATGTATGAGCTCAAAATTATTGCATAAACAATATATTTTATGGTAGGTAAACAACAATTATTGTTTTATTAGCACTAATAATTGTTATCACTTGATTTGTATTGGCTAATTGACTGATCATAATATAAACTGTGAATTATTAACAATGGCAGGTGAACATTAAACAACAATTATTGGTTTACTAATAAATAATGCTGGCCTGAGTTTGATTCCTATTGGCCAATGCAAAGTACCTCTGTTGATGGCTGTTGTGCCGTAATTTTACTAACCTTTAGAAAAATCACTTTTTTTGAAATGTTCTAAGTATAAAACAATTTGAGAAAAATACTTAGAAAAGAGTCGCCACTTAATTTTTTAAAAGAAATCAAGAAAACTTATAATTTTCAAAGATTTAAACAGAAAAAATCATTTGAAAATCCCAAAAAGGGTTCGGGGTTCAATTTACACTTCGAGAAGGGTTTAAGCATTCAAAGTGTCCGCTAACATACGGTTGACCTGCGACTTAACTAAAATATATTTGACTATTTTTTAGAAAAAATAATGATTTAACATAAAAAAAATAATAACTTATAATATGTTCGATTAAGAAAATAATTAAATAAATGACGCAATTTTATTTTTTATTTTATTTATTTATTTTTAGAGAAAGGAACCCAAAAATGAAACATTTGAATTAAATTGCATGTCAATAGAATTTTGACACAACTAGATTAATTTGGATTTACTTGACTCATTTTTAAAAATAATGATTTAAATTCAGTTGGTAAATTTAAGCATGAAAACCATTTTTTAATTAATTGACTAACCTTTTTGAGAAGATGACTAAGTAAGTATTATTTTTTTTTATTAATTGAAAAGGTTTTGACTAACATTTTTAAAGTTTATTTGAGAAAAACACTTTAACTTAAAAACAATTTTAAAAAGAATAAAATGATTAAGTGAAGAGGCATTAAAACATATATTTTAAGAACAAAAGGTTTAACTTAATTAGAAAGTATAATTTGATCAACATATTTGATTAATAAAATAAAAATATATATATTAAAAGTTAACCAACACAAAGAAAATAACTTATCTTTTGGGGAGTCTAATTAGGTTAATTAATAATTCTAAAGTTAGAGTTATATAAAAACATATAATAACTAATCACAATTAAATAATTTAAGAGTAAAGGAGAGATTAAATTTGGGCCCTTCTTGGGCCTGCTGCAATTTTTGGGGGTTTAATTCTAAACCCGTTTTTGCATATACACCGATTGTATATCGATCGTTTATTAGCCCTTTTTCCTGTATATCAACCCATGTATCGACTGTATACAGTTTGCTTTTGACGCCTCCAACCTGTATCTTCATTTTTGGCCACACATTTGTTATACTGAACCTGTATATCAGTGTATAATGCTGTATACAGCATGTATACAGCCCACTTTTCAGACTTTCCAAGATCTGCAATTTTAGTTTCCAACCCTGTTTGCTACTTTCAATCTGTCCATCATCTTCTCTACTTGACTCGAGAGAAAGAAACATGAATTTAGGCCTTTATGGCCTATTTTGAAATGCGATGGAGGAGGGAAAAGAGTCCACAATGGACTCGGTGGGAATTCACATACAACAATGGAAAAGGAGGAAATATATTAGTGTAGGTTCAAATGACGTGAGAAAAAGAACATATTTAAAATTCCAATATGATCAACATGCACCAAAATAAATTGTGCTAAGCCGGGGATCTAGATGACTTTGGTGGAATAAACCCAAACCGAGGGAGAATTAACTCCACCATACAACACATGCTCATCTAAATGCACCTTCCAAACAACAAAAAATATGCTAAAATTTAATTCATGAACCATGTGGTTTAGACTTGGATTAAGCCAAAAATGATCAACAAAGGGGAAATACACTCTATCAACAATAAATAACAGAAAGCAAATATGCAAGGACGTGCACCCCAAAGTTGGGATCGATGTCATCGAGTTCAAATAATAGCGTATGATAGTATAAGAAGGCTGAATCTTAAGAAACAAGTCATGGCAAACAAGCAATAATTGAACTTTAAGAGAAAATAAAGTGGCATAAATAAAAGATTTTTTTTTTCAATGCACAGTAAACTGCAAATGATTGAATATTATGCTTTTTACAATAAAAGGGGATTAGCAACATGCCTCCTATAGTAAACAAATATATTTCATGGAATGAATAAATTAGAAAATAATGCTAACAACTTGGGAAGAGACAAGAACTAGAAGTAAACCAAAAGTTAGAAAGAAACAGCACCTCCACATTTATACGAACTCCACTGTAAATGGCGAACAATTCTTGGTAAAAAAAATAAAAATCGGTAAAATAAAGGCCAATACTTGATTCAAACATATCATATTAGATAGCGAGATAACAAAAACTCCATGAGGTAAAAAAAAAGAAGAAAAGACAGCCCAAAAATCATTAAGTCGTGACTCGCTTAGGTTCAAATATTGAAATTTCAATATTAGTATGATTCATGGTGAAAATGGTGGATATATGTAAACAAAAAAAAAAACCTAGTTAGAATAGCAGAAAATAGAGCAATAAACAGACACAAAATGAACACTCCAGCGGCCTGAAAGAATCAATTTATCGACTCAACCTTAACTTGGTCAAACTAAGCCAAACTTGAAATAAATTATCTCAACATGAAAAGTGACGAAGACTACACAACTAATACCATTACGAATGAGATTTGAGAGATACAAACAACTAATATAAGGACTATGCTACTTAGTTGAGCATAAATAGAACAAACACCATAAGAAAAGGCAGTAAACTACTCAGCTCACACTATTTATACTAGCTAAAATAAATGAAAATAAACCCACACATCAGACTACGAAAATTAGCATTCTGAACTCAAAAAAAATCACAACTGAGCTAACTCATGGCCAACCTGATGAGATCACTCAATGAAATGAGAAGAAACTGACATTAAGTAAATAATCTCAGCTTCAAAAGAGGTCATCAAATTTCATACAACGAAAAAAAAATGAAATCAAAATAAATAAACTAAGCGAGTGATCAAACCATCTACATTACTAATTTACAGCCAACATTCAATCATAATGCGCCCCAAATCATAACATTTGAACACTTACTCAATCAAGAATCAAGTAATCAACACATTAAGAATAAAGAGATATGGGCTGAAATTAGATGTTACCTTTTGAGGGGCAGAGAACTGGAAACGGCGAGCTTTGAATAACGACTAGCTTCCACCACCACACGACACTTTGAGGAATCCAACAAACCACGAATAAGGCAAAAAAAAAATTAAGAAATTATATTTTTAGGTGTATCTTTTATGTAATTTCCTGTAGCTTTGAAAAACTCTTTCTCGGTAGATCCTTGCCCTGAAAATTCAACTTCCAAAAAACTCCCCTTAATCACTAAGGGTAGAGGGTTATTTATAGGGGAAGATGGGGTGATTTAGGGGGGAAATCCATTGGATTTTTTCAAGAGAAAATTTGAATTTTTCTTTGCTCCTTTTCTAGATCAACAGTAAAAGGCATGGGGAGTCCTTCTCTGCTCTGAGACTCCGCGAAAAGGGGACGATTGGATGTGAGGATGACAGGCGTATGGGCGGACACTGTTGCGCCGAGATTTGCTGCTGGATTTTCGGGTTTGCCGGGATTTTCGCATGAAGAAGATGATATTGGGGCAGTGAGGTCGTGTATTGTATGCTGTTGGGCGCTTGGAATTGTTGTTTGGATATATTGTATGTATTGTGTGGAATGGGTATTGTACGTATGAGCTGATGGGTTTTTGGGTTGGTTCTTTAGGGAATTAGGAATGGGAATGGGCCTGGGAATTAAGAGTGGGGTTGGCCTGAAGGAATTGAGGTTTGGGCTGCTGGGTTGGAGAGTGTTGGGCTAAAAAATGGCCCAAACCTAGTCTTATCAAGAAAAATTTATAAGATGGGTGAAGGACAGGGTCAATGAATTTTAAAGAATTAGCCAAATTGAGTCAATTAGTAGATTTGATTAAAACTTAAATAAGACGAATTAATATTAATTAATTAACGAGCTCCTTAATTTTAACGAAATAAGATAATTAACTTAATTATAAATTAATTACTCAAAATTATAACCATAATTTAGCCAAACTAGACTAATAAAATATTTAACTAAAAATTGTAAAATCTTTTTGATGATTTTCAAATATTTATAAAATAACGTGATGGTAGAAATATATGTATTCATTATTTAAAATTATTACAAAAAGACAAAATTACTTTTAAAAATAACTTGCAAGTATTTTGAATTTCATAAGACTCATTAATTCAAAATTACAACCAACACTAATAAAATATTTAAAATAAAAAATCTTTTTGAGATGATTTTTGAATGTTCATAAAATAAATTAATTATATACATAATTATGTAAAACATATATATCATCTAAAAATTATAAAAAGTGACAACTATTTAAAAATAACTTGCCAACTATATTGTGCTATAACAATATTGGTGGTGAAATTCCAAAGTCATTAGAAGCTCTTGTGTATCTCAAATACTTGAACTTCTCATTCAATAAACTTAGTGGAGAGATTCCCACTGGTGGTCCTTTTGCAAATGCCACAGGTCAATCTTTCTTATCCAATGATGCACTCTGTGGTGATTCTAAGTTTAATGTGTCATCCAATCTTCAAAGAGGAAAAAGACAATCTTGATTTTGTGCATCATTTTGGGAGTGGGTCTGTTATTTGTTGTATTAGCCCTCGCATACATATTGGTAATATTTCAAAAGACAAAAAAGAATAAAGGTCAAGCAGATGTGTCTCCAGCAAAAGGACATGAAAGAATTTCCTATTATGAACTTGAACAGGCAACAGAAGGATTCAATGAAAGCAACTTGCTTGGTAATGGGCGTTTCAGCATGGTCTACAAAGGGATACTTAAGGATGGTACCATTTTTGCTGCAAAGGTATTCAATGTGCAGTTGGAGGATGCATTCAAAAGCTTTGACACAGAATATGAGATACTTCGCAACCTTCGACACAAAAATCTGACCAAAGTCATAACGAGCTGCTCCAACCTTGATTTCAAGGCTTTAGTGTTGGAACACATGCCCAATGGGACACTTGATAAATGGTTATGTTAGCAGAAACGTGAAATTAAAGAACAAGAAAGAACAACAATATTTAACGTGGTTCGGATCAAAATGATCCTACGTCCACCAAAGAACAACTGCACCAATATTTATTTCACTCTGCAAAGAATACAAGTGAAATACAACAAGAGAGAGAACATCAAATGCCTTAGAAGGTGAGAAGGCAAGTGAAAGGATGATTTGAAAATGAATTAAGAGCTACCTATTTATAGGAATGAATTATTCCTATTGATGTCATCCATGACATCACTATGTGCCAAAAATGTCAAGGTTAAACATGTGAAACCATTTTATGGTTTACCTAAATTTCACCTACCAAGGTACTATCTTGACTTTTATTTTGCACTAATTATCTTCCTACCAAATCTTCATATTAATTCATCTTCCATTGAGTTTGATTCCACAAGAACCAAACCAAC
>JAJOOR010028868.1:0-10290 GCA_036250505.1 Solanum acaule
AACACCCCCCCCCCCCCCCCCCCCCCCCCGAAATGTTCTCCATAATTGAATACAAATTAAATTAATTTTTTTTAAAATTAAATAGTATTGTCCAAATAAGATATATCCCGCAATGTGTGCTAGAAAAAACAAATATCAAAAAGTTCTTTACAATTATATCAGAAAATACAGCCTTTATTGAAAAAACTCTTAATTAATATTAGTCTTTATTATATAAATATAAAAGAAAAAAGAAGTTATTTTGGATTTTACTTGAAAATGAATAATTAATCATGTGAATCCAAAGGGATAGTTTGACCATAGAATAAATTACAAATAGAGTCAACATAATTTAATATCATATGCAATAGTCAATTTAATGCTCTACTGTATATAACATCTTGTAATATATATAGGTGTTCAAAAAACTTTAGCACTCATATAACTTGTAAATCAAGTAAGTTCATTACTTAGTGCTTTCATGTTTTTTGTTAGATAATTCGATTAACAATTAATTTTGTTGTTTTAAGATGTTGTATTTATATATATCTTGACATCTATGTTAACAAAAATAAGTTTATGTATTTAGGCAATGTTGATGCACCAAAGATTTATTCGACAAACTTTGTTGTTACTGTATTTTCTTCTGAGTTATAATGGAATTCAAGGAAAAACAAAGTTATCGAATCAGGAAGAATTGGAATTGAAGGCACAACTTAAACTTCTAAACAAACCTTCAATCAAAACTATTAAGATAATATTTTAGGCAAAAATTAATATATTCACAAGTCTTGTGAGTGATTTATGTACTGATGTGCTGATATCACTTGACAAAAACATAAATATTATTTGGTCTCAATAGTTTTCGTTCATGAAGATTTTAAAATAATCTAACTATTTTCTTTTTGTTAATAATTGACTTTGTTCATTTATTTAAAATTGATGTTGTAATTCAGATATTTCATTATTATTTTTAGAGTAAATCAGGAGATTTATATAATTGTGTGGATTTCTACAAACAACCAGCATTTGATCATCCTTTATTAAAAAATCACAATTTTCATCCAAAGGCATGTGTCTACTTTTTCTCTCCACTTTACTTTCAACTTTATAATTATTATATTATTAATTAATACACAATTTAAGTTTTTGAATGGACAGATGAATCCTATTTTAACTAGGTCAAAACGGAATTCAAGTACTTCTTCAACTAATTGGTCGTCGAGGATATGGTTCAAAGGTGATGGCTGCCCTTTTGGAACAGTCCCCATTAAACAAATTACAAAAGAAAATCTTATCAGACGAAAAAATATGCCACCACCAGAAGATGCAACATATGACACTGAATTGAGTATGGTAAGATAATACTACATAAATTCATTACTTTGCAATAAATAGCAAGTCAAAATGAATTAAATTTCGTCTATAATTGCAACATATTAATCGCATACATTTTATTGCTTCTACACAGATTAACAATAAAAGTGAGTCAAGAGGAAGATACATATCTTCCCAAGCATACGAGGTATATAAATATAATTTTCAAAAAAACACTTTATATTTATTTTATATTGTTTGAATCACAAATGCAAAAATTGTTGTTCTTAGACATTGTAGTATAACACTATGATGTTAGACATTGTGGAGTATTGCACTATAAGGGGTCGTTTGGTTAAGCACTAGTTATTCTGAGATAAGTTAAGATGATATAACTATATTTTCATCACGAAGATCGCTATAATAGTACGAATCTGTTTCTCATTCCGAGGTTTCTATGGACCACTGAGCCCCTCGACTAACATATATAATCGAAACTCAAAATCATTTAACACCACACCAGGGGATGCAAACGATCTCTATACCCCACAATATTAGGGTTTTGTCAAAAATTGGTCTAATCTAAAAATTTTACCTAGTCTCTTCCTAGAATAACTTTACCAATGTACTTACATCACAACAAAATCTAGAACGATGGGGTGCGATAAATTACTTCAAGAGAGTATAAATAAGTTAATTTTGATATATCCTGTCACGATTTAACTATTATTTTCATTTCTATATTCAGCTTGCAATAGTTAGTATTCCAAAAAAATCCAAACAACCAGTTTGGGGGAGTTGGAATGGCTCCTAATTAATATATATAATCCTCATGTCAAAGGTCAGAAACACAGTACATTGCGAATGAAAATTCAGAAATGATAAGATATTTTACAAATTGGTTGGAGAGTAAGTTTATAGTATGTTCATTAATAATGAAATTATTTTACTTATGATAGCTTTATTATTTTAAGTTTAATTTTAGAAGGGTGGATAGGGGGAAGGGAAACGGAAGGGGGGAGGGGTAAGGAATTGAATATTACACCTCTGGGAAGCAAGTTAAAAAAAAATAGATATTGATGTAATTGTGATACATTATTAAGCCTATTTTTTATGTTCATTATCAAAATGAATCGAATATCTATTTTTTATTTCAGGTGGATCCAACTCTATATAGAGATTATATGATTAGGCTTTTTGTGCATTTTCAGGTAAATTAATATCTTATTTACTTTGTAAAATTTCATTTTGCTATCATGAAATTAATATATTTTTTTAGTTAATTATTTACGTCAATTGAGAAGAGTTCATGTTTACTAGGCTGGAAATAAACATTGTTTCAATGTATTATGTCCGGGATTTATAATAGTAAACAATGTGATACCTATTGATATGGCGTTCGATAAGATTTCAACACGTGGAGGAAAGACATGGGAGTTCGCAATGTTCATCGAACGGGTACATTTTCTTTATCTAATTTGTTTTCAAGTTTTTGAAGCTATAAATACTGATCTAGGCGTTTTTGCTAATCAATAAAAGGATTTAGCCAATGGAAATTGGTGTATTATAGTTGACGAAGACTATGATCAAATTGGTTTTTAGCCTCAAAAGATCTTCACTGAATTGACAAGCTTTGCAAATAACGTTGAGTGGGGAGGTGTCACATATAGCCCACTAGGTGTGCCTAAACCTCCAATGGGCTCAAGTTTTTTGTCCTGTTGGAAATAGCGTTAGTGATGGTTATTGAGGGCACTTACCGTTTTAAATAATAAAGGTGCCACAATAAATGTCGACAAAACAACAATAGATGTTGACGATACTAATTTGTCAAGTTTTGGATGATCCACAAGTGGGAATTGGAAAGTTCAAACATTGTGCATTTTTTGGGGAACCAGGAGAGAGTCATCGACTTTAAATGTAATGATATTTACTTTCTATTTCAAAAAAATATGAAGTATATTTTTTGAGAAAATATCACTCAACTGTTACTAATTTTTAATATACATTGTATCCAAGTAAATTTGTATGTATATGAGATACATAGACAAATTTTGCTCGCCTCTTCCCATCTCGCTCGTCACTCTCCTCTCTCCCTTGCGTATTTGGTATCTCAAATACATATGAATCACACCAAACCTATGTATCTAGTGTAAATCAGGTGTGATTCGCATGTATCTGTGATACAAGACAAATCTCGCTCGCCTCCTTCCCATCTCGTCTGCCACTCTCCTATTTCGCTCGCGTATCTGGTATCCAAGATACATGTGAGTCCACCAATATGCATGTATCTAGTGTGATCACATGTATCTGGGATACATAGACAAATCTTGCTCACCCCCCTCCTGTTCTCACTTGTCTCTCTCCCTATTTCAGTATATCTATAGCAAAAAATATGTATATAGGTGTATCTGACCTGCAATCTGATATGAAATTATTAACTAGTAAGATTAAATCTAATTATTTTAAACTATAGAGAGAATTAATAAATATGGTAAGAATATTTGTGTAATTAGATAATTTTTTCACAAATTTATTGTTTTCAACCCGCTCAATCAGTATAATTTGCCTCTTTTAAAAAAAATAAAATCTTTTACCAAATACGTTTTTACGTTTTCATAACTCTCCTATCTTACCACTAAGATATTTTTGTAAGGTCAGAATTAATGTGAATATTAATTAATACAGTACCTACTTAGACTTAATTCTATATGACTTTTGTTGAGTATTTATGTGGTCCTAGAATGATTTTGGATTTCATTATGAGATTTATTTGTTTAATAAAGAATTTTTACTTATATTTCAAATTGTGTTTTAATTCAAATAATTTCCAACTGGGCATCTCAATTATGATTATCGCAATGTTTTATTTATCAAAACATACTGGTCGAAGAATTTTATCAGTTTTAGTTCAAAAAGTTGTTACGTGGACTCTTTAAAAAATGTCGTCGCATCGAATTCTTAAAATATAAACCTTTATTTTTAGAGGATTTGATACGTACATTTGGCAATGTTGAAGAGTCTAAGCAACATAAGTTCAGATGACTTAAATTTCCAAAATTTGTGTCCACTTCGGTTTCCGCCCCGCATGATTTTCTTAAAAAAATTAGAAGATACACTAATTTAATTATTATTATTAGAGTATTTAATTATTCCTTTTGTAAAAAAAAATACAGATTAGTAGTAATTTATTAGCCATGTATATATGTACATCCCTTGCTTTTCTAATTACTTTTAATTTATTCTTCACCAGTCTCTTGCAGTTTAATTTACTTTAATAATGAAAGGGATAGTATAGAAAATGTTGCCATTTTTAAATGGTCATTTTGTGTAAAACTAATCATTAAGATTCTTTAATTATTTAGCCATTAGAGGAGTATATAAAACATTAATTTATGCGTTTAACGCGCTTTTATTTGAGTTTATGGAGTAATTATAATGTCCTGTGGATCACATGACACTTAAGAAAAACAGGTCATATATTACTTTCAATAACTATGCATCTTGCATGAGTTAGGGAACCATTTTTTTTTATATATAATCGTAGTATCAGGATCAACTTGCACGCATCTTGTCTAGTATTAAGAGATACATATCATCTCTTATACCGGATAATTCTGTTTACAAAAATTATAATAAATAAAAAGAAATCACATTAACTAAGATTTAAATCTGAGACCTTGTGACAACCTTGTGACGAGTATATATTTTGTTATGTTAAACCATTTTAATGTAACAAATATATTTTAAAGAGGAGACTATGGTAGTGGTGGTCCACATATTAGCATTTTGTTGGGCTTAGCAAGGTGTGAATGGAAAATAAAAAAGAGAAAAATGGAAAGTGGAAGAACCAATGAAAGTGGGGGAACCAATTTTGGAGGGAAAAATGAAAAGACATTACAAAGTGCAAATGAAAAGTCATTTTTACCATATTGGTAGAAGAAAGGAAATTGTTGTCCTTATATTAGGAAACACTTTCTTTAGTTCTTAAAGGGTTAAGAAGAAGGTGCCCCCTCGTGCCGTTGTCGTCGCTCGCTCGGCTTCAACAAATGATTTGATTGATAATATTTTTTGGACAAAATTTATTTAATCAATCTTGTTAATTCATTTCTTTTCTTTTATAAATTAATTCAGAATGTTAGTTAAATAACATAATTAATTTGGCGCAACGAAATTTATTTGAAATTCACGTGCAACGGTAATAACATTCTGAAGGGACCTGTTCCTTCCGAAAAGTCGTTATTTTTCCCAAAAGACACAACGTTCTGGAAAAAATGGGTCTGAACAGAATTGTCTGAACAAACGCGTTTCTTGCTGTAAATGACTATAAATAGAGATGTTTTTTCCGTTTTTCAACACTGAATTTTTTTCCTCTCTGCATACATTTTCTTACATAAATAAAATTGTTGATCGACTGAGTCTGTGTGTGCTCTTGTTGCTGTTCTTGCGTTCGCTGAAGTTATTGAAGTTTGAGTACCGCTACTTCTCTAACAGGTTAATCTGTTTTATTTTGGGAGGAATTAATCTGCAACCTCGAGTATAGTGAGGTGATTAAATTTCTTAAGGAAACACCGTGGTTTCTGTGGACTCAGATTAAAAACATTCTGTCTATTTCATCTATTTTCTGTTTCTGTATTTTTGACTAACCTGAATACAGGAGATAACAATCTTAAGAAAATTAATAGTTTCTGTATTTGAGGTTTCTGGAGATTAAAACCTTATGATTTTCTACTCTGTTTGAATTTTTAAAATTCATTCGATTAACGATTAAAATAACATAAAAACTTTATCGTTAAATCAGAAACAGTTTACTGTTAGTATTTCACATACTAAAATTGTCTGCTATTTGTGACAGAAAAATGACTAATTCAAGTCAAGTAAATGCTGGAACAGTAAGTGCTGCAACAACATTGGTTGCACACAATCGTTCAACTGCTGCCCTAACACTGGCTGGAAACCTACAAAGTTTTCTGAAGTCGACTTCAAGAGATGGCAGCAAAAGATGTTCTTCTATCTGACTACGTTGAGTCTGCAGAAGTTCATTAATGAGAACGTTTCTGTTATGTCGAATGAAACTCCGCCTGAAGAACGATTCTTGGTAACAGAAGCATGGACATATTCTGATTTTTTGTGTAAAAATTATATTATGAGTGGTCTACAGGATGATCTGTACAATGTGTACAGTAATGTCAAAACCTCAAAAGAACTCTGGGATGCTTTAGAAAAGAAGTACAAAACAAAGGATTTCGGAATGAAAAAGTTTATTGTGGCAAAGTTTCTGGACTATAAGATGATAGACAGTAAGACCGTCGTCACCCAAGTTCAAGAATTGCAGGTCATAATCCATGATCTCCTTGCTGAAGGTATAAATTTATTTAATACCTATGTTGGAAATATTAAGTTTATTCTTAATACTCACATAATCTTTTTTGTAGGATTGATTGTGAATGATGTTTTTCAAGTGGCTGCTATTATTGAGAAGTTACCTCAATTGTGGAAGGACTTCAAAAACTACTTGAAACATAAACGCAAAGAGATGACTGTTGAAGATCTCTTGGTAAGGCTGAGAATCGAAGAGGACAACAATGCCGCAAAAAAGAGGTCACGTGGTAATTCAACAATATCAGGAGTAAATATTGTTGAAGAAGATCCCACAAAATCAAAGAAAAGAAAGAAAACGTATGGTCCAAAGAGCAATCCTCTTAAGAAGAAATTCAATGAAAGCTGCTTCAATTGTGGCAAACGTGGTCATAAGGCTACTGAATGTCGGGGTCCCAAGAAGGACAAGAAGAAGGATCAAACAAATTTGGCTGAATCCAAAGGAGAGATGGACGATCTCTGTGCAATGCTTTCAGAATGCAACTTGGTTGGAAATCCAAGAGAATGGTGGATAGATTCTGGCTCCTCATGCCATGTTTGTGCCAGCAAAGAATTATTTGGATCATATACTCCAGCACCAGCAGACGAGAAATTGTTTATGACAAACTCCGTTGTTGCAAAGGTGGAATGAACAGGCAAGGTCCTCTTAAAGATGACGTCGGGCAAAGTGGTGACTTTGAACAGGGTCTCGTATGTTCCGTAATTGCGCAAGAACTTAGTTTCTATACCAGTTCTGACTAAGAACGGATTCAAATGTGTATTTGTTTCTGATAAAGTTGTAGTGAGTAAGAATGAGATGTATGTAGGAAAAGGTTACCTCACTGAGGGCTTCTTTAAACTCAATGTAATTGCAGTTGATATGAATAAAGATTCTGCTTCTTCTTACTTACTTGAGTCTAAATGTTTATGGCATGAATGTTTGGGACACATTAATAACAAAATTTTGTGAAAACTGATTAACTTAAATGTTTTGCCTAAATTTGAGTGCAATAATCAAAATGTCAAGTTTGCGTTGAATCTAAGTATGCTAAGCATCCTTATAAATCTGTTGAAAGGAATTCATATCCCTTAGAACTGATTCACACTGACATTTGTGACATGAAGTCAACACCAACACGTGGTGGAAAAAAGTATTTCATAACTTTTATTGACGATTGCAATAGATATTGTTATGTCTATTTGCTAAATGGTAAGGATGAAGCAATAGATATATTTAGGCAATATAAAACTGAAGTTGAAAATCAGTTGGATAGAAAGATCAAAATGACCAGAAGTGATAGAGGTGGAGAATATGAATCTCCATTTGTAGAAATATGTTTGGAAAATGGAATAATCCATCAAATTACCGTTCCTTACTCTCCACAATCTAATGGAATTGCGGAAAGAAAAAACCGAACTTTAAAGGAAATGATGAATGCCTTACTTATAAGTTCAAGTTTACCATAAAGCTTGTGGGGGGAAGCTATCCTTACAGCAAATCGAATACTCAATAGAGTGCCTCACACGAAGACACATGTTATTCCATATGAGAAATGGAAAGGTAGAAAACCCAACTTGAAATATTTCAAAGTGTGAGGTGTCTAGCCAAGGTCCAGGTTCCTATACCTAAGAGGGTGAAAATAGGGCCTAAGACTGTGGATTGTGTATTTATTGGATATGCCACAAATAGTAAGGCATGTCGATTTTTTGTTCATAAGTTCGAGCATCTGGATATTCATGATAATACGGTGATAGAATCAGATAATGGTGATTTTTTTTTGAATATATCTATTCGTATAAAACTAGACTTAAGTCATTTAGTAGGGGGTCTAAACAACCTCGAGAAGAACCAAAAGAGAATGAAACCAATAAAGAGAGTCCAAGGCGCAGTAAACGTCAAAGGACAGCTACTTCATTTGGATCTGATTTCGTAACATTCCTTCTTGAAAGTGAGCCTCAAACATTCAATGAAGCGATGTTGTCTAGCGACTCAACCTCTTGGAAAGAGGCTGTCAATAGTAAGATTAATGAATCAATCTTAAGCAATCATACCTGATAGTTGGTTGATCTTCCTCCCGGGAACAAACCCATGGGTTCAAAATGGATCTTAAAAAAGAAGATGAAAGATGATGGAACTATTGACAAATATAAAGCAAGACTTGTTGTCAAAGGCTTTAGACAGAAAAAATGTCTTGATTATTTTGACACATACTCGCCAGTGACTAGGATTACATCAATTCGGATATTAATTGCCCTAGCTGCAGTATACGGTCTTGAAATCCATCAAATGGATATGAAAATCGTCTTCTTAAATGGAGAGCTAGAGAAAGTGATCTACAGGGAACAACCTGAGGGATTTGTAGTTCCCGGTAAAGAAAATAAAGTATGCAAACTTGTTAAGTCATTTTATGGACTAAAACAAGCACCGAAACAATGGCATGCAAAGTTTGATCAAACCATGCTGTCAAATGGATTTAAGATCAATGAGTGTGATAAATGTGTTTACATTAAAGACACTCTGAATCAGGAAGTCATTGTATGCCTATATGTGGATGACATGCTGATAATGAGCAAGGACATTGCCAATGTAAAAGCTACTAAGCGTATGCTCGCTAGTAAGTTTGATATGAAAGATCTAGTAGTTGCCAATTTGATATTAGGAATTAAGATTCACAAAACTCCTAACAGTCTAGCATTGCCTCAATCTTATTATATTCAAAAGGTACTTGAAAAGTTCAAGTATTTGAATTTCAAAAAGGCAAAGACCCCAATTGATGTGAATCTTAATCTTGCAAAGAATAAAGGTAAAAGTCAGTCTCAATTGGATTATGCCAGAGTATTGGGAAGTTTGATGTATGTCATGAATTGCACACGACCAAATATAGCCTGCGCTATAAGTAAACTGAATCGATACACAAGTAATCCCAATCAAAATCATTGGTTGGCAATGAAGAGAGTTTTGGGGTACTTTAAAGACACTCAAAACTATGTTTTGCATTACAACAAATATCCAGCAGTTCTTGAAGGATATAGTGATGCAAATTGGATTACTGGGTCAACTGAAACGAAATCCACGGGTGAATATGTTTTCACTATTGGTGGAGGAGCAATATCTTGGAAATCATCCAAACAAACATGTATAGCTCGTTTTACAATGGAGTCTGAATTCATCGCCTTAGACAAGGCAGGTGAAGAAGCTGAATGGCTCCAGAATTTCTTAGAATATATTCCGTTTTGGCCCAAACCAATAGCCCCTATATGCATACACTGCGATAGTCAAGCTGCAATAGGAAGGGCAGGAAGCGTTATGTATAACAGGAAGTCTCGTCACATAAGACGAAGACATAACTCTGTTAGACAATTACTCTCTAGTGGAATTATCACAATTGACTATGTAAAGTCAAAGGATAATGTGTCGGATCCACTTACAAAAGGCCTAACTAGAGAGGGAGTTGAGAGATCATCGACGAGAATGGGACTATGGCCGAGAATAAGTCATCGTGGCGGTAACTCTACCTAGAAGACTGGAGATCCCAAGATCTAGGTTCAAGGAGATAAAACAAAGTCATAGATGATGGTTCAACATTGTCAAAAATTATTTTATGTCTATTCTCATGATGAGACAATGTTCAGTAACCA
>JAJOOR010028869.1:0-11329 GCA_036250505.1 Solanum acaule
CACTTTGACTAACATTAATGATGTATTTTTTTTAGAGAAAATGGTCTAACCCCCCCCCCCCCCCCCAACCTGTACCCGAACTCCCAACTACACATTCCAACTTCACAGGTGTCCTATTACCTCCCTGAACTTCATATTTCTCTATTTTCTACACACTTAAACGCTGACCTCAATACATAAACCAAACAAATAGTCCACGTGATTGCACGCTCCGGGTCCCCCACCTCTTCAACTCCCAATTTTTGTTTTTTCCCGCATTTCCCTCCTAAAACGTAAAAGACCCAAAAATATCCTTTTTCCTTTTGATCTCCTTCACCATTTGCTGTGTATTTTGAACTTGATGATAGAAGGATTTTGAATTTTTGTTGATGATCAAAGGATTTTGCTGTGTATTTTGAACTTGATTTCGTAGTTATCAACTAATTTTGGGTCTGATTCATCCATACAAAGCTTAATCATATTTTCATTTGTCATTTTTGATGAATTTCGTGAAAATTCAAAATTCGAATTAGAGACCTAAATAAGAAATTAGAGCATATTACAAACCCTAAATTCAAAATTTGAAGTAGAAATGAACATAAACAACTAAACCCTACTTATTTTTGAGAGAAAATCATTAATATTTTCTAAAAGGAACAAGGGTTAATGGTGTGGAAGAAGAAACAATGGTTTATTGAAGGGTGGGGAAGATGATTGTTGGAGAAAGAAGAAAGTTTCGTCAAAATTCACCTTCTAACGCGCCTAGAGGAGGTGAGAACACCTCCTATGACAAGTCAGCATTTAAGTGTGTAGAAAATAGAGAAATATGAAGTTAGGGGGTAATAAGACACCCGTGAAGTTGGAGTGTGTAGTTGAGATTTCGGGTATAGGTTGGGGGGGGGGGGGTGTTTAGACCATTTTCTCAATTTTTTCATCATATTAATATGAAAAAAATGCAACTTATATTACTTTTCATATAGGTTTTGAATATCTAAATTTTTGTTAAGAATATCAAATTAATGTAATATAATTTAACTTTGAAAATTAATCAAATACATGACAAATAAAAGTGGACAGAGGGAGTAGTTTCATTCTTGAATTAATGACAGTCTTAAAAATACGTTTTTACTTGACTAATTGAATTTAAATACAACTTGATATTATAAAATGACTGAAATACACCCCTAAATTTTCATAAAGTTTAAAAGTATTTTCAACACTTCTTTTGGCTTATTATTAACGCATGCTTCTACAAGAGAGTTTGAGACAGTTTCTTATGTCATGTGGCAGATTGGGGTGTATGCAAGTTTAGTTAGTCAAGTAGAGGGTCGGTGTTTTTGAGTCTGTCAATAGTTCGGGGACGAAACTAATAATTTCCGTCAAGTTTAGGGATATCTTCAACACGTCTCTCAGAAAAGGGAAAAAAAGAGTCAAAAATTAAACACACGTGATCTATCATTTTTTAAAAAGTTTCACATTTTGATTATTAATTGTTTCATTTTTCTACCTGAATTATCACGTATATATGTATTAAAACACATCTAGTTGAATAAATAATGACAGTTAAAATGGAAAAAGGAAATAAATCATAGTTTATGACATAGGCAATGCTAATATGTGTTTTAATGTATATATTATAATAGTCCATATAAAAAATGACAATATTGATAATTGAGATGTGAAACTCGTAAGAACATGATAGTTTCAACATGGTTTTGATCGTTAACTCAAATAATAAGATAAAGTATGTATTCAAAAGTTTCATACTATATTATACACTCTTTTTGGAGGTATGTATTTGGTATGAATGAAAATATTCTCCCTAGAAAGAATATTTTCCTCCGTACCAAACACCCTTCGCCTCCATTTCACTTCAATACGTCTCTATTTAACAAATCACAATATGGTATTACATTCTTTTACCTCTACTCTCCCTTGTGTAGAGTCTGTTAAATATTCGATATTCTAAACAATTTTTTTTGTAACATGCATTAGCTAAGGGACTAAAGTAACACATTTTAATTTATTAGAAATCGAATGTGCTAAGTCATATAGCACAAAAACCGAATTCACAAAAAGATAATAACTTTGAGGATCGAAATTACCATTTCCGTTTTTTTTTTTTAAAAACAAGTACAAGTTAAATGGCGATACCAAAATTCACATATGTGCACTTTGCCCCTTTATTCTTGATCTTTTTTTTTTTAAAAAAAGTGGGCCAAAGTGAATGATGACATTGCTTTAATGGGCGGCCCAACAAGTTCTAAAAGTGTTGTCTATGTTTGCAAATTCTTAATTTTCAAAATTATAAAGAATAATATTAGTTAAAATCCAGTAATATCATCTTACTAAAAATAGTTGTTTCATATTAGTTGTCCACCTTACTAAATCAAGAAAAAATTAAATTAAATTTTCCTGTATTACCATTACAATTAATTCTTTTTGAAAGTGTTCACATTTGTTTGTAAAATCCCAAAAAAATTTCAAGGGGTAAATTAATAAAATTATCTTCTTATTTATGATTTCTCAATATGCGGGTAAAAAGGAAATTGATCAGTAAATATGAACATAAAGAGTAGTATTTTGAGACAAATGGAGTAGGTTTTGGTTAAATTAATCTTAAATGTAACATCATTGAGCTTTTTAATTAAGAAGATAAACGTAAGTGGATAAAGAACCAAAACTTATACCCTAAAATGGGGGAAATTATACCTCATTCTAAAGTATAGAATAATTTAGTATATATCAAACTTGATGAAGTTTAGAATAATAATATAAATTTAAATAAAAGTTATCCAGTTTTATAATATTTAAATAAAATTTATTGAAAATTTTCAAAGCGTATATAATATTGTAGGAAGTTTCATCAATAATTTGATTCTTTATTCGTGTCTCTTTTCTTCTTTCTGATGTTTATTTATTTCCCCTATTAAAGGGCTTCTCAATTTCCCTTCAAAATTATATTACTCCCTTCTCTAAAATTGAGAAAATAAAAAAGATTTTTGTGTTTGGTATAACAATAAACATATAGATACACCAATAGAGATTGTAGTAATGTGGTAAATACTCATTCATTATTAGTTAAGGCCTATTAATTATAGGTCATGTGTTTAAGTCTCATAGGTTAGATAAACTAATATTGTAGTTTTCTTTTATTTTTAGATGTGTTGAACGGATATAATTTGTTTATAAAGAGCATAATAAGATATACAAATATGATGCATAAAGAACATCATAAGATATACAAATATGACATGGCTGTTGCATCCAAAAGCACACGCAAGTGCATGTGGTCACTCAAGTAGTACAACGACTCTTTCGAGCCAGATTATCGAACCCAAAGGACTTCAAATCAACAAATAATAATTTTATTGTGTCTAAAATAAATTTACTTATGCGACAAACAATTTTAGGAATTTGTTTATAACTACTAAGGTGAACAATCTCCAAAATTAATTAGTACAATTAAACAATTTCAAACAAGGGAATTTCACAATTTGGGAAAATATTCTAGGGTAGTAGCATATACCGATTTCAAGCATAATATTAATTCAGCCTAGCATTCGACAGGTTAACCTCATTATGGATTTACAAGGTTAATTTTACGATCATGATCTCCCAACCTCTAATCGCCTACCACCATTGACAGCCTAACTACATCGTTGAGCGGGGATAGACATGAACCAATAGCGGAGCATTAACTTATCATCTTGCACATTAATCAAGCACGGTATATAAGTATAAGACTATCCTATATACGAAACATTCTAAACTTTACCCTAGAATGAACACGCTTCTCACATTCTTTGGTCTATCCCTCTATTCATCTTCCAAATTCAAGAGTGGACAATGAATTTATTTTAATGTTGATCAGTCATTAAAATAGTTAAACAAGAATCATATCATATCATATATATATAAATAAAAGAGAATCGTAGGCCCGCCTACGTGGCGCCACCACAAACAAGGATTCCCTTTTAATTTATTTATTTCCAAAATTAACCTTCTCCTTTCATGAATTGTGACTTTTAATAAAAGTTGTGACTTTTATTGAAAAGTTGTGACTTTTATTGAAAGTTGTGACTTTTATGGAAAGTTGTGACTTTTATGAAGTGTTGCTACATTTATGAAAGGTTGTAACATTTATAAAAGGTTGTGATTTTTCCGAAGAGTTATGACATTTTCAAAGGATTGTGACTTTTCTGGTAAAGCACAATAAGCATTTATTCACACTACTCTTTTTTGTCTATAAATAGAGGGGTTTTCTCTCATTTTAAAACAACAGAGATTTTGAACTTCTTCTTCTTCTTCTTCTTCTTCTGTACAATTAAATATTTGATTGTCAACTTCTTCTTCTTCTTCTGCACAATTAAATATTTGATTCTCAACTTCTTCTTCTTCTTCTGCACAATTAAATATTTGTATAATTTGCTTCCGTTGAGTGGCTCACTGACACTATTATTTTTGTATCATAACACTGGTGAATAAAATTGTTTCATCCTAAGAGTATCTTTATCTTTAAACCTCGGGTACTAGAGGGGAATGATTTTCTTAAGGAGAAACTGTGCATTCAGTAGGCTCGATTTTTCCTTATTGTTTCATTCTATTGTTATAGATCCTGATATTTTTTTATAGTCATTAATTTATGCTTATGATATTAATTGTTGTTTATGAGTACATGTTTTAAACTTTGTTGTTTATGTTTCTGTAAAGCTATTGTTATAACATATTTGTTAGTACATACTCTATGTAAATCCAACTACTGCAGATTCACAAATAACTTTTTACAGAATACAATTATTTAGAACATTCTCCAAAGAAATATTTTCTTCACCAAGAGATTAAGCCTAAAAATTTATATGATTTTTTGTTGTTGTCATAATAATGTTAAAATTAACAGGAGTAAAAAAAAATAGAAAGTCAAATAATAGAATTAAAACTAGCAATAAATTACAATTATATGATACACAATGATGCTTATTCTCTCACACCAAAGTACTTTTTTGAACTTTTTTCCCTTACTTCTCTTTCATCCTTTTCAACGATCCTTAGTGTTTTGTTTGTGCACAACCTTAATTCCAAAACACTATCATAACTATATTACATATGAAATTTGGATTTTGGAAGACTACATTTTAATTTTAAAACACATAATGACTACATATTACTTATTGGTATATCATATGATTATGGAACCTTTGCTCTTGATTAACACATTAGTTATATATAATTTTTATAAAAAATATTTAATATTTTAAAAGTAATTGATAGTGTTACACTAACGAAATTTGCAAAGAAGAAAATTAAGAAAAATATTTATTTAACTCTCTAATTAAAGAAACTATGTAACCATGCATATAGATGATAAAAATAAACTAACCATTGTAAAATTTCAAAAGCAAATTAATGAATCTGTAAAATGAAATTACGTAAACTAGGAGAAAATAGTGTTATGATTTGTAATTTTGCCTTTTCTTTTAATAAAACAAATGGTAAACTGCAATTGAATAACTTCTATACTCTTAAAAACAAATTTATATAAAAATACTATAACATCAAAATACAAAAAAAGTTCTATTTTAATAAATTTTAAAGAAGAATGTTCTAACCGCGCGAAGCGCGGGTCCATTTACTAGTGTAAGTATAAATCACAAGAAAACCCATCTCATACTAGAAACAAATATTATTACACCATTAATCGTAGCTACAACCCTAGAATAATGAAATTTTGCTACTCATAGAACAAAACATCATCAAATAATGTTTATGGAGTATAAAAGGGTTTACCAAAATAAAGGAGTAGAAGAAAAGCCCTAGATAGTGTCAGCAAAATCGCCCAAATCGCGGTTCTCTTGTTTTTCAAAAACTGGATAATGATAAATTAACACAGCTGGGCTATTTATAGTCTGAAATAAAACACGTGACAAAATTCTGGCGTTGAGGTCTGCGACGCGGACTTGTTCCCTCACAGTAATTTGTGCACAAAAGGATCCTCTCCACGACGCGCTACTGACGCGCACTCCACTGTTAGCTCCATGTGCCCTTTTTAGCTCCTTCTTCTTTGCTTTTCACCCTGAAACATCTAATTGGTTAGAGGAAACACCATCAATAGACTGTAAAATTTCAGTTTTGACTAAGAAATTACTCTCAAACTTAGCTATATATATGGGATAAATTGGTTATTAGGCTTATAAATACGCCTAAGATCACCACCCCACACTTAAAGCTTTGTTCGTCCTCGAACACTTCTACAATTTTAAACACATGACTACTCTACTAATCTTCCCTCTAAAGGCATTCCGGCTTTGGCCATAACAACTACCATAACTTCACAACAACACGACAAACATTATGCATTCATCAGGATAACTCGAGCAAAACAATCTAGCCTCAAGAATAGACTCTTATAACGCAACAAACTTATGCACAACTTTTGGATCTACAGTTATATAACAGTTACCAAACCTCATTAAACATGTGCCCTCACCACAAATGAACACCCCGTTTTACTCAAACATATAAATTCACACACAAGGCGTGGATGGGTGTAGGAAGAAAATTTCGCTCACGCTCTCAAAAGAATTCTCATGCCACAACCAACGAACCATAGGCTTTCCCTTAGCGTACTTCATCACTACTTTCAAGAATAAGGAAGTTCAAGATCAATTAGGTCTTTTAAGGGTTGTAATGTAGGCTAGGGGACGGGTTGGAACTATTTTTGGATATGAATAGTGACTACATTCCCAATCGCTTTAGTACAAGACAAACTTCAATTTTTGACCTTCTTTTAATCACCTTCTTCTTATGCCCCTTTTCTTGAAACCATTTGGCCCTTTGTTCTAAGGCACTTAACATTCATTTCTTCCCACCATTTTTATTCTAAATTCATTCACCAATTTATTTTTTTTACGAGCCAGACTTATGCTGGGGCTTGCCACTCATTCTTTCGTTTCCTTCACTATTGTTCACACAAAGCGCTTAGGATCTTTTGGATCAAATTTATACGCCAGAGAAGGAATGGACATTAGCTTCATGTTAGGCTACCAAAGAATAAGTTCAAGGCTCGAAGGGGTAACTAAGGATATACATCAAGGTGGGTACATGAAAGCACAATCAGGGCTATCAAAGAAATGCCTATATCACTTCCTTAACTCCTTATCCTCTTTTTAGCTATGCAGACACACCAGAAAAGTTCTGGACCTCAATTAGCAGCAAGTAATACACAAATCTTACACACATGGCACACATTCAACTCAGAACTGATCACTACATACTACTTCCCAATTACTGACACAAATTCATTTTAAGCACACACCATTTAGAGTCACATAAAAGAGCCTAGATGTCTCAACACAAAGTCATCCATTATTTTCAACCTTCACTCCAACTCAAAGCAGTTGCGCAGCCTTAGCCAAATACCAACCCTACAGACCCAAATGACAAAAACTTCCCTTAAGACAATCTTCATCCATCTATCATAGGGTGGCTTGACTCAATTATGACACTCACTCAATCCTAAGAAATAAACTCTTTTTTATACGGTTCAACGGGACTGTCCTTGGCCAAAGAACCGAAAATAACATCCAAGGAACCCAAAACAAAATAGCAAAAACAAAACAAAACTATTTACATAGATATAATACTCCCACCCCACACTAAAAAATGCAACACTGTCCCTAGTGTGACATAAATCAAAATGAAAGAAAAGTAGGGTGGGTGTACTTCCCTGATCATTCATCCATGTCAGCATCACCGCTAGTGCCCTTAAGAGCCAAAAGGTCACCCTCCTCTGCATCAGAATCGGATTCACTATCCGACATGGTTCGTCACTTGTCTTTATCAGTTGGAACACCATCCCATATGGGCTCCATAAATGCAAGCCTGAGTCCCAACAATGCTTCAGCATGTTCATTCAGGGGGTACCTAGATGCAATTTCATCCAACTGCTCCTCAGTTGAAGCATGACACCCAATTTTATGACGTAGCATTTCGAGTCCAAACATGCGTGCAGTAATCAGATCATCTCTCATGTTGCGCTATGCTGTAGTAAGGGTGGGTCCATGCATGTTCTCCGGCCCTTTTGTCTTTGTGACATCTAAGGGTGTGGTGAAAAAAGGTGCCATGTAGTCCACACTCTCCTCTGGAACTCCAGCTCACCTGTGTAACATCTCGCAACTAGAAAGAACTAGAAGAAAGTTTAAAATCTAGAAATTTGGTAAAGGTGTTAAAGTGAGTTTTTGGTCAACTTCAAACGACTATAATTCCTAGCTTAGAATGAGTTAGGTGTGATTCCAGATATGGTTGGAAATCCCTTGGAATGATCTTTCCAACACCGCTAAGTTTGCATGATTCTGAGTTTGTATGAGTAAATTATGCCCTTCAAAAGTTGGGTTGTTCGAATAAGGAAAGTCCAATCCGGATTTTAGAAGGGTAGTTTGGTCTTTTCCTTACCCAAATTAATTAATTTGTTTTGGGAGTTTAATTGGGTAAAGTAAGATTTTAGTCAGTTTTAGAAAAGTGAATTTCATGCTAGGGCTTGGAGAAAAGAGAAAGGAGAAGGGGAAGCAAGAATGTTCAAGATTCGTCAAGATAAGCTTGTGGATTTCTTCGGGGGTGATCCCTACAAGGTATGTGAGATCACATAGCGTTGGGTTAGTTCACCCATGCACCAATCATGATTCAATTTCAGCGAAGTTATTTAGATTTGAAGTAAATCCTTGAGTTCTTGATAAATTTTCATTTGATTCTTATGGGCTTTGTGGATTGGAGTTTCTTGAGGTTGATTCATGTTTGTAGTAGTTTTTTTGAGTAGAATCTGATATAATTTAAACAAATAATCGATTCTTACTGTTTGGAAAAAGAACCCATGGAGTTTAGAGGGTTTAGAGCTGAAAAATGAAGAAGATGTTTCGTTAAACGAAATTGGGAGGTGGTGGCGCATCACAGAGCTGGTTCCTAGAAGGGGGAATTTTTGTTTCGCATCGCGTAGCCATCACGGAGTGTTCTGCCTCAAAAGTCATTTTCGAGACTAGAATTTTAATGTCCCTCCGCATCGCGGACCCACTTTCAAAATTCAACTTTCGGTCATTTGCTCCTGTGTAGCTATCTAAAATCATTCCTAAACATCATGAGATCTTTCCAATCACAAATCACAATCCTTGAATCCATAATTCAATTCAAGGACCAGTTAAGAGTCAAGTCAAGAGCAGTTAAGATCAAATTCAAGAGAAGTCAAGAGTCAAGTTAAGAGAAGTTCATAAAGTTTTCCAAAAGTCTTTTGGAAACGTTTTAACCTTATTTTAAGACTTAAGTTTTGAGTTCATTAAAGAGTAAAGTTGAAGTTCATTTATTCAAAAGTATATGGGGCTATGTATTCCCAAAGAGATTTAAAATGTTTTCACATTTAAATAAAAACGGAAACTTAGATTTCCAAAGAGCCTTCGGGCTAGTTTTCAGAAAAAAGTAATTGCTTTCTAAATGAAGCAAGAGGGTAAACTTTGATTTCCAAGATAGCCTTTGAGCTAAGGTTTTGAGCACTAATCTCAAATCATAGAAGAAGTACGTTTTCAAACATAAGAGCTAATATTATTATATTTTTGGGAGTATTATTGAGCACCGATATGGGTGAGAGTTCAGAAAACTGAAAACCCCCATAAACCATGTAGCCATCATGTGTAGAAAAGGGTCATACTTTTTAGATGATTCCTTTAGTGCTTTTTAGCATAGACTAGTGGTTCCACTTAGTAGTTTATGTCCTATGCCCTTGGCAAGGTATAGGATTCTCTAGCAGCGTGAGGGAAGTCATTGTATCATCACAATAGCTCTTACGTGATGGTTGTCGGTTAGAGAAACTCCCACAGAAGTTATTGTATTCTTATATACACAGTTATTTGTATTTCTACATATATTTTAGAGTTATGTTGTATCCTTGCATACACACAGAATTGACATCATGTTTTTAAACAATTTGTTTCTTTATATTGCACTTGTTTTAAATTGCTTTATATTGAAATGAGTTCAGTGATGTTGAGTTGAGTTGAGCTAGGTAAGTTCTTCAGTTTCTTTTAGATTCTTCTCAAGCCTATGTTGTTTTAGCATTCCAACTCGCATACTCGTACATTCAATATACTGATACCAGTTGGCCTGCATCGTCTTATGATGCAGACGCAGGTAACTAGGATCAACATCCAACGCATTGTTGCTCTAGTGAGCAGTTCAGAGTCTGTTGGTGAGCCTCTTTGCATTTCGGAGGATCCCTTTTATTGTTTTTAGTTTATTATCAGTCCTTTAGGATGTTGTGGGGGTTGTCCCAACATCCATCTCAGTGAGGCTTCATAGATAGTAAGACAATTAGTAGTTCAGTTGTCTTTACATTTCATTTCATATGTGAAGACTTGAGTTGCCATTTTGGCTAAGTTGAATGTTGACCTTTAAAACATTCTAAGTTATTTTACCAAGCTATATGAGTAAGTTCGTTTGATCAGTGTAATAATGTTTATAGTCTTCCACTAAGTTAGTAAGCCAGACCAAGGGTTTGCTTGAGGCCAGCAATGGTCCTCGAGTGCCTGTCTTGCCTAGGGCGTAGGCTCGAGGCATGAAAAACTTGGTATCAGAGAACATAGTTCAAGAGTCCTAGGGAGTCTATGAAGCCGTGTCTGTAGAGTCCTAGTTATCGATGTGAAGTGCGCCACATCTATAATTAGGAGGCTGCAACATTTAGGAACTATCTCACATCTTTTACACTCATTACATGCGTTAGAATTTGATCTCTAAAAAGGTTTCCTTCTAATTTGTGCTTGCACATGTTTTCAGATAATTATGCCTCCACGAAGAGCTGTCAGAGGTCGCCCTGCTATGCGAAATGTTAAGGAGCAAGGGGTACCTAATGCACCCGAGATGCAACCTCAAGGAGAAGTTTCTAATGCTGAGTTCAGAGAGGCAACTACGATGATGAGTCAAGCTGTTACTAACCAGGTTGGTCAGCAAATGGGAGCTCGACAGGAAGGAGCTGACACTTTAAGGATTCGTGAGTCCTTGAGGATGAACCCTCCAAGTTTCACGGGTTCGAGCACTACTGAGGATCCGAAGAACTTCATTGAGGAGTTGATGAAGGTATTTGAGGTCATGCATGTTGCTGATACTGAGCGAGTTGAACTAGTTGCATATCAACTGAAGAATGTTGCTAAGACTTGGTTTGACCAATGGAAGGAGGGTTGTAATGACCCTCATGGTCATTTCTGTGTCTTGCCTTTTGTGTGTCGTTTAGAGCGTTCCTATAGCGACCCCAAGTCATTTATGACTTGCTGGGACTGACAGTTTGGTCACCTGGTCGTTCGTTTGGTCTTGGTGC
>JAJOOR010028871.1:0-10690 GCA_036250505.1 Solanum acaule
GGTCGGTTGGTTGAATTTTGAAGTTTCCTTAAGTTTTGAGTTGATCTCGATCAACATTTGACCTAAATGATCAGAGGATGTGTTTTAAGACTAATTTTGCACTAGTGGTTGGTGTTTAGGGCTTAGATCGAGTTTTTAGGGTTCATTCCGAGTTTAGAATGACTTTTGTTTTGCTATGAGCTATCTGGTGTATCCCTTTCTTTTTATTCACGAAGATCCCACCGCATTCGCAAAGAAGGACCAGGATGTCCCTCACAATTGTGGGACCCTTGGTAATTTTTGTGAAAGAAGAGTTGTAGGACCATGTAACAATTAGCCTTTGCGTTTGCAAAGTGTTGAGTCAGGTCACATTCGCGATCGTTATAGGTGCTCCGCATTCGTAAAGATATAAGTTATGGATTACTCTTTTTCAGACTTAGTTTGGGTGATGACTTATCATGTAAAGTGTGTTATTGGGTGGGCGATTTGTTGGGTTGAAGTACTTAATAATTTTTTTGAATTGTAAAGGCGATGAGTGGCTTGAGACTTGGAAATATTGATTTGTATATTTCATCTTGGACTGATTCATGCGTTATTTTATGTATGAGAGGTGATTTGCAATGAGGATACACGATCTGGAATGTAAATAAAATGAAAGAGAAAGTGTGGCCTATGGGAAAGAATGAGAAACTTTATTGATATTGAAGCTAGTAGCTTAGCTTGTGTCTTAAATTGATAATTTCATTGTATTCATATATGTTGTATGTGCATTCATATTCTAATCGTCCTCATACATAATCATTCCTTTCATTGATCCTTGACTTGATTAAATGAAACCAATATTTTTATGAAAGAGAATTTTAGGCTTGATGGGATATTTTCTGGATAGGTATATGGACCTAGGGAGTCCCCTGTGAGTCCTACCTTACAATATTCCACTTTTGAGTGGGTGTATACTAGTAGGATCATTGTTCATTACATTGTTGGAATTAATGCATTCACACTTTAATGTTTAGTTTCCAATATTGTCTCTTAGTTATTTCAAGAAGTCTTGTAGGATTTTGTAAGACATGTATCTAGTAAATTGTGATACATGTACCTAGTTATTTGTGCAAGACCTTTGGTTTTACATTTTTATTATTATAAATAGAAATGTAATAGATGATTCTAATCATCTTAAGTGGTCTTAAGTAGCCTATATAAAACTTGAGCATTCTATAAAGAAAGTATTCTCCTTCTATAAAATGAAAGAGAAAGTGTGGCCTACGTGCAAAAATGAGAAACTTTATTGATATTGAAGCTCGTAGCTTGTGTCTTGAATTGAGAATTTCATTGTATTCATATATGTTGCATGTGCATTCATCTTCTAATCGTCCTCATTTATAATCATTCCTTTCATTGATCCTTGACTTGATTGAATGGAAACAATATTTTTATGAAAGAGAATTTTAGGCTCGATGGGATCTTTTCCGAATAGGTATATGGACCTCGGGAGTCCTCCACGAGTCCTTGTAACATCCCGAAAATTTCGAAGTTAAGAATCGAGTCATTCTTTATGGTGAATAAGTTTTTTCCAGAGTGATTCAAAATTTTCTTAGATGTTAAGGTCGCTAAAACTTCATAGCATAAAGTTGAGTTGGGAATTTTCCTTCCAATTAAATTTCTCTATGAGATTATTCTTTGGTAAACTTCAAACGACCATAACTTTCAGCACAAAATGTTTTAGATGACCCATGATCTATCAAATCGAAGATCTATGAGTCTTCTTTCCAATGCCGCTGAGTTTGCAAAATTCCAAGTTCAAATGAAAGAGATATGCCCGTTGGAGTGCAGCCTGTCTAGTTAAGGCAATTCATCCGTTTTAAGGAGGGATATTTTGGTCTTTTCCTTACCCCCACTAGCCTAGCTCATTTTTGTTAATCTTTTAGGTGTCTAAAATGCTTGGAATCAGTTTTAGTCATTCCTAAACACGCTTAGAATTTTTTAGAGGAGTTCAGGAGGAGAAAAAAAGAGTGTTCAAGATTTTTGTGAGCTTTGAGGATTTTTGCCAAGAATTTAATTCTTTCAAGGTATGTAAGTTTTCATAGTGATGGGTTAGTTCACCTTCACGTCAATCATGATTTTTCTTATTGAATTTGTCCATGAGATTTCATGCATTGAGTTCTTGATGAGTTTCTTGAAGTTTTGTTCTTCATTCGTTATTAATAAAGATTGATGAGTTCTTGAGGCTAGGGTTTCGAGTTTGAGGGTTGTTCCTGAGGAAATTTGAGTAGATTTTCGTTTACTTATGTTGGGTATACGAATCTAAGGAAGTTTAGAAGAAAACAATCGATTCTAGGTGAATTAGAATAAAAAAATTGAGAAGAAAAATTCGTTAGAATATTCTGGGAAGGGGTGGCGCGACGCGCCACAGATGCGCCAGAGGGGCTGGCGTGCCACGCTTGCAGTGCGTCAATAATGGTGTCCTGGAGTTTAGGGGCTGGCACCCTGGAATGCGCCAGGGTCGCCTGCCCCCGTTCTTCTTTCGTTTTTCATCCCATCTGAGTTCTTTTAAAGCGTATCTTCACTCTCTTCCTGATTTTAATTATCCAAAGTACATTCAATCATCAAGAGATCTTATATATCATAAATTATAACCTTGAATTCATAATTCAAATTAAAGATAGAGTTAAGAGTAAATTTGAGGAAGTTCCTTGAGTCATTTAGAGAAGTCTGTACAATCTTTTAAAACTTGTTTTAAGACTTGAGTACTTGAGTATGATAATGAGAATGAGTTGTATTCATGAGTCTACATTGTTATTGAGATCTTTGAGTTGAGTCGTTCATGCCTATAATTCCTCATGAACTCTATGAATTGAGCATCCTATCGTTGAGTCTATCGTTGAGTCATGAGTTTCGAGTTCTTGAGTCTTGAGTTCTGAGTACCGAGTTTCTATATTTCTATTAAGACCCCTGAGTTGAGTCGTTCATGTCCATAATTCCACATAAACCCTATGAGCTGAGTTATGGATTTTGAGAAGCTTTTTAAAGCCAACACTTGAGTTCTTAAACTGAGATTTGAGAAAGTAAAGATGAGTTTTGAGAAAAGAGTTTTTAAAACATGATTAGTATGACAATCGAGTATGTCATCAATGTATGAGCAGTATGATATTTAGATATACCATCAATATTTATGCAGTATGACTTCCCAAGTCATCAATGATCATATTTTAATATGATTTTGATATATTTTTGAGAAAGAGTTTTCAAGTATGAGTTGAATATGAGTATAAGGGGACTATGTATTCCAGAATTATCAATTTTTGCATTGATAAAAGAGAAACTGAGATTTCTAAATGAGTTATGAGTTCAGAAGATATTTCAAGAGCAATTGCCTTTTTTAAGAGGGTAGTTTGATCAATTATCACAAACCAGAGGACGAGTTATGTTTTTAAACATATGAGATAAATATATATTATTGGGAGTAGTATTGAATATCGATATGGGGATGAGTTAAGATAACTCAAAATCCTCATAAACTATGCTTGTCAACATGGGTAAAGGGTTAAACTTTTTAGATGATTCTTTATTGCCTTTTAAGCATAGCTTAGTGGATCCACTTTGTTGAGGATGTCCTATACCCCGGCAAGGTATAGGACAATTCTTGCAGCTTGGGAGAGATCCTGTATCATCACATAACTCACAGTGATGGTTGTCGGTTAGAGAATCTTCCAAATAAGAATAATGAGTTTATTATTATATTTTTATATACATTTGAGTTATTATCTACTGTTTTAAAAGCTTCATGTATATAGCATCTTTTATTGTTGCTTTCATTTTGAGTTTGAGTTGAGTATCCCGAGTTGAGTTAAGTATCTTGAGTTTGAGTTGAGTATCCTGAGTTGAGTTGAGTATCTTGAGTTTGAGTATCCAGAGTTGAGTTGAATATCCTTGAGTTGAGTTGAATATTCTTGAGTCGAGTTGAGTATATATTCTTGAGTCATAGTGAGTTGAGACGAGGTGATTATGTCTTCCTTATTTCAGTCTGAGCTTATATTTATGTTGTAGAGTTCCCCTTACATGCTCGTACATTCTATGTACTGACGCCATTTGGCCTGCATCGTTTCATTATGTAGTTACAAGTATTCAGGATCATCAACGGGAGTTTCGTTGAGGTCACGTGATATTCCAGTCAGCTTTGGTGAGCCTTCTTATATTCTGGAGGCTTCATCTTTACCTTACAGTTAGTAGTTTTGAGATGTCGTGGGTCTTGTCCCAATATCCTTTTGTAATAGTAGAGGCTTCATAGATAGACAAAGTTGAGAAGTTTTCTCTATTTACTTTCTTTTGAATATTGTACAGACTTTTTAAAAGGTTGAGTATTTGAGTTCAATGAAATTTAATTTCAGTTTTAAGCTTATGTATGCTTGAGTTAGTCTTACGCTTGTAGTCAGCTAGGATGAGGGTTTGCTTGGGGACCAACAATGATTTTCGAGTGTCGGTCACGTCCAGGATGTAGACTCGGTCCGTGACAAGTCCTACCTTACAATATTCCACTTTTGAGTGGGTGTATACTGGTAGGATCATTGTTCATTGCATTGCATTGAATTTCATGCACTATGGTCGTGTATTCTATCTCAGGAGTATATTAAACTGTTGGGGAATTTTCTGCGGGTAAAATTTAGTATTCTTTATTCGATATCGTAATTGCTTAAGCTCGGTCGATCTATAATGTCTACTAAGTACTGGTGATTTGTACTGACCCTACATTTTTTGTATCTTTTCTAGTGCAAATCTCTGCACGAGTTAGCAGCGGTGATTTGGATTCATTCGAGGTCTATCTAGTTAGATTCATGGTGAGCTCCAGCCTCTGGAGACTTACCCATTTCCCTAGCTATCTTCATTTATTTTTCATTTATACTTTTGACAATGACGTATGGAATTTTATTAAGTTTTTCTTTTATTAATTAGCTCTTGTGCACGTGACACTGAGGTTTTGGAAATTTATCGAGTGTATATTCGTTTATATAGATATAATGAGAGTTTGCAGTATGCTTTAATTTGGAGTTATTAGATGTTTCCTTACTCTACTTTCCGTTTTCATTTGCTTTCTTAATTTGTATGACAGTTGGTTTACCTAGTATGATTGGATTGGGTAGGTGTCACAACGACTCCCAATTTTGAGTCGTTAGAATTAGACACACTCACACCATGATTATGCAGTAATTTATAAGAAATCTACCTCGCTGATGGTGTTTGTAGCTATATATGTTAATGATGTCATATTAACAAGGACAACAGAAGTCACACAACTGAAAATCTATTTGCACAAGTCATTCAAAATCAAGGATCTTGGCAAACTGCACTACTTTTTGGGGATAGAGATACTTAGCATAGATTGAGGGGTTATCATTTCACAGAGAAAGTTTGTTTGGGATGTTTTAAAGGAATATGATTGCCTCAACTACCACCCCTCTCATTCTTAAGCTAAGGGACAATCCTGTTAGTTGAAAATCAAAGAAACAACATACATACAATCTCTTTTTCCTCAACAGAAGTAGATCAGTATATATAGGTCATTGAGAAAGATGGTAGGTGACTTGGTCTGGCTTCACAGTTTGTTTACTGAATTGACTATTTCATTGTTGTTTATTGTGATAGCCAATCGACCAGACACATAGCTCACTATCCTGTTTTTCATAAACGCATTAAAATGTTGATTGTTACTTTTTTAGGAAGTAAGTTTCACGAGGGGCTCATTTCACTCCATCACATCTCCACCACTAAAATTCTCACTGGTGTCAAGCACACTACTCAGAGGCGGAACCATGATTAGGTGTTTGGGGGTTCTAAATTTTAGGACAGAAGAGAAAAAAATTGCAAAGCATGTTGATAGTGGGGTTCGAACCCACAACACTAGTGTGGAAAGCATTTTCACCACCCATTCTTACAACTGATCAGTAGTCAATCATTTTTATTAATGGGTATATGTATGTATTTAATTTTCTAATACAAATAGCAGGTCTACGGAAAAGTCAGTGGTTCGTCCGAACCCACGAACCCCCACATAGCTTCGCCTCTTGTTGTACTGATATTAAATGTTAGGCAATTAATATCTTTTCTGTTTTATCGTAGTTGGCGCCAGTTATCAGGGCACCATAGGAGATTGTATATAATATTTTGTTAATGAAGAGAAGGCTTGTGTCATTTTATCATTCTCAACATTTTTGTTTGGTAGGTTCAATGTTATCTACAAAGAAAAATTAGTTAGATTGATCAGAAATGATAAATATATACCTTAAGCCTTTCTGGAGTACGTCAATCTCATTCTTCAGCATGTTGATCTCCTCTTTTGGGTCCTAAAGAATATAATTTCGTTCATTACTGTAACATATAAGAAAAAACTATTGTCTATTTGTATTTTTTATTATTTCTAAATATAACTTCCTAGCATAAAAGCAATTTTTCATTTAGACAAATTAGTACTAATCATAAGTTAAGTGCATGGACTCTTTATTTTTTAACTCCTATCAACTCTTTATTTTGTTGATAAAAACTATAATTAAAACATAACTACACCTATTTATTTTTAGTTCTTCTTTCCCTCAGAACCAAGATCTTTTTTTCTTTGTAGAGGGTACCTTTTTATGAGTAGATAGTTTCCAAGTCAAAAAGCAAGAAATGCAAAGGAAGGGCTCATATCACTTATTACCAATATAAATATAAATAAAATAAATTAATTAATATACTTTTTCATGGTTCCAGTTAATAATGCAATTAAAATATATATTCCAAAGCATGAAGCATCCCGTGCAGTACTTTTGTCTGTAAAAAGTGAATTAATTTTTGTTATCTTCCCTATTCGACTGAATATATTATATCTTGTTGTGCTTCTCACTTTCCATGTGTCATGCATGCAATAATATATCACTAGAAACAGCATCTGATGCTAAAATTGACATTACAACGAGACTTTAATTACTATAGGAAAAATTATCTATTTACACAATTAAATTAATATATATAGGAAATTCTCTATAATATTTAGTAGTAACGTTACATCAAAAATAATATTTTTAATAGCAATTAATTATCGCATATAATGATATTAAATTTATTAACAATTAATTATTGTCAATAAATATTTTAACATTTTTTGTTAATGTGTATATTTATCCCAGGTATAACATGTTATTAAACTATACTGTTAAAGAAAAAAAAGATTTACCAGAGCTTGTGTATCTTTGGCTTCCTCAGCCACCTCAACAGCCTTGGTTGACTTGAGGTACCTCTCAATCAGCCCTTGCATGCTTCTTCCATCATAAAACACAAAAATGAATAACGGGAAGTAAAAAAAGAAAAAACTTAAGAACAAAATCTAAGGTTTTATGATATTTATAGAAATAACTTTCTTATATATATATATAAGGTATAGTATTACGGATAAGTTGATAATTGTAAAGTAATAGAGAGTATTATGGATGATTAAGCTATATTTGTAGGTAATCACAGAAAAAAGAATGTTTACCCTTTAGTAGCGAGTTCATAGAGCTTTCCATGAGCGGAGAAAATGAAAAGACCAATTTCAGCATCGCACAAAACGGACAGCTCCTTCGCCTTCTTAAGAAGGCCTGCTCGGCGTTTGCAGAAAGTGACCTGTCGATGAACGGGGTTCTCTATCCTCTTCATTTGAACCTTACCACGAGCCATTGAGTGATTTAATTGAGTGTTGGCTGCTTTTTTGGCAGACAACCTCCCACTAGTTTGAACTAGCTTCGAGGTTGTTGCACTACTCTTCTTCTCAACTACCTTAGTTTAGTTCCTTACCACAACTTCACTCTTTCTTCCTTTCTATCAGCATTTTATACTTCCCATTTTCATTCTAATTCTACCTTTTCCATACACTTGCTATTAAAATAAACACTAGCCCACCTTTAATTTCCACCTCACTACGAATCTTACCTTTTCATTTCTATATCTTACTTCTTCTATTCCAAGTTATATGACTTACATTCTTTTTTTTAGTCAATCCCAAAACAAATATATATTTTTATATTAAGTAACAATTTAACTTTAAAATATTCATTTACCTTTAATAAAATGATTTATAGTCACAAATTTCTATCATTTATATTTTATTACAAATTTTAAAAGTCTTTATTTCTCTCTTAAACTTTATATCAAGTCAAATTACATCACATAAAATGAGACAAAGGATATAATTACTAATCTACTTTGTTTTTTCCTTTACCGCATACCTAAGCTATATATTCGTTGCCAAGTGGCTTAATGACACCTGGTCAATCCTCATGTTATTAATTTTGTTGCTTAGTTAAAGACAACACACATCTTTTGTACTGATGATGGTGGAGTTCGCGTTAATTACTTCTTCGTCTTTAATCAAAGGTTTTTTGACTTTTTTAGGGAGGTTTTACCCTTCAATATGAGAGCAAATTTCGATTTAGTCGGACTCCAATATGGATACTGGCAAGGGCAGACCCACGTGGATTTCATTATAGAGTATATATAAGGTAAATTTTTATATTTATGTAGATATATTAATTTTGAACCCTCTTATGAACAAGAAGCAAGTTGTAGCATAGTGGTACATCGCCTTTTAAATCTCATTGTGAGCATTTTATTTTTTTAGTTTCAGGACCAATCTTTCAAAATTCAAACGTGCTAAGAGGTCTCTTGTAACAGAACTAACTTTTTGTACTTATGAACTATATACTACTACATCCTTAGAATTGTATTTTGTTGGCTTATTCACAGGTTTATACTTTTATTTTTCGAACCACCTGAATTATTGGCTTGGGTATAACGGATTAATGTAGTTGACACCACCACTCCTTTTCTTTTGTTCCTCTCATCTCTTGAACATGGATTCTTCCCCCTTTCCTCTAAAAACACGGATTCCACTATTAACAAGGAAAATAAAAATAATACCAAGTTGATCCTCCAAGAAAAACTAATTAAATCCAAAGGTGTTCTGTACTAGAGGATTCTTTAATATATAATTTGTTGATGTATTTAAAGAGTATGGAATCTATATGATAGGGATTTTTTTTATCAAACTAGCCAAAGTATGTAGATTTGTTTTGTTATTTTTTATAGAAAAAAAATATGTGTATTACACATATATTTTGTTTTTGAAATACTGAAATTTTATTGGTTATTTTGTAGGCAAATGATAGATACAATTACTTTCAGTAGCGCAGTCAAAAATTTCATTAAGAGTATTCAAGATTTAATAAATATATGTGAAAAAATAATTTTTGATATATATATATTTCATATAATTTTTTAAATACATAATATAATTTTTCGACAAATAGCATTAGATTAACTATCTTGAACTATATGTGGCTAGGCCACCAGTACCACTTTAGGTGGAAAGATAATGTTCTGATAATTAGAACTAGTGCGGTATTGTCGCGGTTGAGAAGGCTCTTTGTTAACGTAGATACAATAGCTTCACAAAATAATATGATGTTTGGGATGTAGTTTGACCTCAAGAAATTTGAAGATAAAGACTTCTTAGGTCATTGTTTAAAGAATAGAAAGAAAAAATAAACACTTGCAACTATACAGGCGGCTCAAATGTATCTATATGGTCTAAAGCCAAATTCGAATAAAGGCCAGAAGAGTTTAAAATGCTTCTCAACTATTTGAATTGGTATAAAATTATCCTCTGTCCATCTTTCGACCCGCGATATTTCCGTCGTCAATCTTTTGGCTAAAAGATACCCTTATTTCTAACAACTCACACTTATAAGGTGGATAAAAGACAATATTATACCAAATCTCATAGTTTAAGGACATTTTAGGCATTTCTTCATTAAAATAATTTGAAATTACTTAATATATGAGCCCATATATATGATTGACCTGATTTTGTGTTCCATAATAAAAAAAAAAAATTATATATATATATATAAAGGAGATGTGATAGCGCTTACGTGTCGGCACCACAAAAAATAATAATTTATATTTATTAAAATAATTAATTATTTGAAATTATACTAAATTTAATATATATATGTGAAAAATAATTTTTGATATATATATATTTCATATAATTTTTTTAAATACATAATATAATTTTTTGACAAATAGCATTAGATTAACTAACTTGAACTATATGTGGCTAGGCCAGTACCACTTTAGGTGGAAAGATAATGTTCTGATAATCAGAACTAGTGCAGTATTGTCGCGGCTGAGAAGGCTCTTTGTTAACGTAGATACAATAGCTTCACAAAAATAATATGATGTTTGGGATGTAGTTTGACCTCAAGAAATTTGAAGAAGATAAAGACTTCTTAGGTCATTGTTTAAAGAATAGAAAGAAAAAATAAACACTTGCAACTATACAGGCGGCTCAAATGTATCTATATGGTCTAAAGCCAAATTCAAATGAAGGCCAAAAGAGTTTAAAATGCTTCTCAACTATTTGAATTGGTATAAAATTATCCTCTGTCCGTCTTTCGATCCGCGATATTTCCGTCGTCAATCTTTTGGCTCAAAAATACCCTTTTTTCTAACAACTCACACTTACAAAGTGGATAAAAGACAATATTATACCAAATCTCATGGTTTAAGGACATTTTAGGCATTTCTTCGTTAAAATAATTTGAAATTATTCAATATATGAGCCCATATATATGATTGACCTGATTTTGTGTTCCATAATAAAAAAAAAAAATTATATATATATATATATATATATATA
>JAJOOR010028872.1:0-13475 GCA_036250505.1 Solanum acaule
AAATGTTTATTATCATTTGAACCATATATTGTATATAACAAATTTATTATAAGGACAGATAACACACAAGTAAAATGATGGCTAACAAGAAAAATACAAGATTCAGTAACGACAAAAGAAATAAGAAGATTGGTATTAAATATATTAAATTTTACATTCACTATTGAAGTAATAAAAACTGATAAGAATGTTATTGCAGATTACTTATCAAGACAAAGCTACTCAAACTGAGAAAGAAAATACAATCGAAGAGATACTCAAAGCCATTACTACACTTTGTATAAAAGTGGACAGTATGGACAATGAGATACAAAAGCTAAAGACTTAGGAAGATAATCTGAAGTCTAAAGCTAGTACAAGTCAGCAGCATGACTGTAAAAATGCGGAGTTAAGTCAATCGGAAGACTTTAAAAATCCAGAGCTAAGAGGTGATGTTGGGAAACACCTTAAAACCCATAATGTTTGTTTAAATACAGTTGCAGGTACAGGCAAACAAGTTAGTGAAAAACAGCATAAGAACATAAACTTAAACCAGTTATTTGAAAAACCATTTACTCAAAGACCATCAAGAAATATATTGACTACGGAACCACAAACCTCTACATATGCAGATAGTCTACAAAATGAGAAAAAATTGTATAACCATATCACAAGAACCTATATTGAAAACATATACAAAATTCAAACTTATTTGAACCTTAACCCTAGATCCACTACAACCAAAGAACCAAATCAATACTACCTAACCCAAAAATTACAAGGTTATAACAAGTTAATCGCACAGCCAAAAACTAATTCCAATTTAGTAAGAACATGTTACAATTATGGACTATTGAATACTGTATATACATACGATAGAGAAGAAATAAGTGGTATACCAGAACTATATAAAGCGTTTATCACATATAAAAGAGTTACCAAGGGAAACTTATTTTACATAAAGTTTTATACAGCACCAGCGGAGATATTATACGAAGAGATAAAACTTCCAATTCATGTTATTAAGATAGGATTAACCAAAGATATGATTATACTTGATGATATTGGATAACAGGAAGAGATACAAAAATGGAGATACCAAGTTTTTATGCCAGTAAAAGAATAATTGGTATGTCAACTATTATACAAGAATTAGCAAACAATTATTTAAACGGAAATGCTATATGGAGCTACTACTCTAGAGATCAGTTAATAATATATTCAAATTCAAGAGAACTAAGAAAAGCAGATATGGATGAAGTCCAACGATGGATCTTATCATTATTAAAACCAGAAGAACGACCTACAACAAGAGCATTAAAGGCAGGATTTATTTCGTCAGAGTTATTGACTAGGTATTGTAAGCTAATTGGACACAAATATTCGTATCACATATGTTCGAAATGTAACGGAGAAGATAATATAATTCCAGACGTTCAATTGGAATGATCAACAAAGAAGAAGAAGACAAAGAGATAAAGATAAAAAGAAGATGATGGCCGACAAGATATAAAGCCAAGAAATAAAGAAAAGAAGATAAAATACAAGATAGATGGCCGACAAGATAAAGCAAATAGTATAAAGATGTAAATTATTTTCTTAAAAGTCGTAACGTGTACAGTATAAAGTAAATAGTAGATGCATAGTCATAAAGTAAATAGTAGGCGCATTATTAGAGCATCTAGAATAGTAAACTTGCATTGTCTATATATTGATTCATTTGTAAACATTATAAGGTAGGCGAAGCCACATATAATAAAAGCCTTCTTTAAAAAAAAACACTCTCAAATACCTAAGATATCCAATACTTAAAAGATAATGGAGCAATCTGAAATCCAATCAGATATTTCAGATATCATGGATAAGCAAGAGGCAAAGGTATATTGTTCAATAAATATGCAGAACTAATTTCAAATATTCCTGAATATCATATATATGATTGAATAAGCTTATGTTAGTTATTAAGTATTAGAATTATTTGAAGTCATGATTTCTAGTTTATTAGCACACTGGAAACAGAGAGAAAACTTCTATACTATGCCATCCTAATGTTGAAACTGGTAAGGCGAGGAAAGCCGTGATAGGGGAGTAAACAAAATTGAGGCGCTGATAACAAGGAAGTATCTGCTAAAGTACGATGCTAGTAGTGACAGGAGAACATGATAAACAAATAATCTAGTTCATAATGATCTAATATGATCTTAATCAGTTATGAATATGATAGGAAGGAATAATTGAAAACAAAAACCTGCATAACAAAGAACATGAATACATATATACATGATGAAATGATAAGAAGCTATGAAACTTTAATCCTATATATACTTAAAGGTATAAAGATAATTGAATTAAGAAGAATCATATGGGAAAAATATTTAATAATGACGAATCAGAAGATATATTAAACCAACAATGGTATGAGATAGAACTACATGATCTAGACCTCGAAAGAATAGAATTATATGATTTAGAAATACAAGATTCCGATTAAAAAATGAACTACGACTATTTACAATACTGGACAGAAGCCATAAAAGATATAAAACTACTAGAACAATTAATGGAGAATAATTTATATATGTATCTAAGAACCCAAGATATGTTATATCTAGAATACATCATAAATAATATTAAAGAAATATCAAGATTAAAACACTTAGAAAAAGAATATTACGACAAAATCTGGACTTAAAATACATATGAATTCTGCACCCCCGAAAATTGGTATGTCGTACTGCGTGCTTATATTTGGTAATTTACTAGATTTTCCATTTGTGCATTTTTCTGACATTTGTAAATTGATTTGATCTTCTCTTTTTGCAGATTTTACTTGAATCATTGTTCTCATAAGAATGAGTTAGATTTTGCTCATGGTGTATAACTAGATGAAGAGTGATGTTGGCTTATGGATGTTATCAATATCGCAAAGTTGAACTCTTCGAACTGTGGATAAGATAGGTTGTAATAGGAAACTCAATTGCAATTCTCTTACGACTTCTTTTTACGTAAAGAAATTCTAATGTTTCATTCAACTATGTAAACAAGCACAATAATTGTGTTGCTAATGTTAACTTTAACCAAGAAGGTCGGCATCGTGTTTAGTTTGCTTGTACTATTGTATTGTTGCAGTGAGAAAAAGAAATCAAAACCATTCATGTTGGGGCCGTGCTAGCACGGGCCATACCCCTCTAGTAGTTACTTAAACTAAGAGGCTTGAACTCAACAAAATTAATGGAAGACATAATTTTAGGAATCAATGTTAAACATGAATTAGTAATGAGTATAGAATTTGGCTAGATACTTTTTCTTTAAAAAATTATTAGAATGACCCCTAGGTCATTTTCCATGTTTTGCAGTAATTTTTGGTGTTTAAAGTTTTTCTATAGTGATCCCAAGTTATTTATGACTTGATGAAATTGACAGCTCGATCACCTGGTCATTTGCTTGGTCTTTGTGCAAGTTTATGTCTTTTGGAGCTTTTAAAGTTTGAATGGTTGACTTCCATCAAAACATTAGGTAACTCAAAATGCAATTCTAATGGTTTTGTTACCTTTAAAATGTTGAGTTTGGTCTAGATGGACTCGAGGCTTCCATACTCATTCTGAGCAACTTTGTGGCTTATGGCTACAATGGAACCACGACTGTGAGACCCACTTTTTGTCAAGACTACTTTAGTTGGAAAATCAACATCTTCATTGAGTCCAAAATATCAAATTTAGTGGGGTAGCAATAGGTTTTTTGTGTGTGCACGGAGTTTCAACCAAATCACGAGCCTCCATCGGGGCATTTTGTTAATTCTAACTTAAGCTAGTGCAGCCTTTGCTGATGCACCCAACTTTGTTCATCGCGTTCACGAGCTTTGAACTATGTTTGTGAAGGCCAATGAAATTGGTGTTATGATCGCAGGCTTGTCATGACGTTCGTGAGGACCATCTATTTTGGTCTTCGCAATCGTGGGCATTAACACTCAATCACGTAGAAGGAGTCACTGGACCCATTTGATGTTGGCCATCACGACCGTGACCACTAGGTCCGTAGATTGAGATGACTAGTGTGACTAGCAGTATATCAATTCATTCCCATTTTCAACATCTTTTCACCTCATATTTTCATCTTTAGAAAGGCTTTAGGAGCTCGTTTTTAAGGTGAGATCCGTGTGCATTGTGGGATTTATGGGGCATAGCATTGGGATGTTGATAAGCTTTATATCACACGTTTAACTCGTAAATTCCCTTTGATTTCCTCCATTTTAATTCCTTATTTGTGAATTCTTGAAATATGGCGCATGAATTGTTGAGACTTTTTTGAGCTTGGATTGTGCCCATTTTCAAGGATAAGTTCCTTGAGATGGTTGGGACTCATTGATAAAGTCGATTTTGGGAATCCTTGCAGGGCCCCACAATGCCATTTTGGCTCAATTTTAGTCTCATTTTTATTGTTTTAAATTCCATATCTAAATGATTGTACTAACGGCGGGATTATTAATTCTATAGTGTGATACTATCTGGAGGTGGGTTGGAAGGGAAAAGCATCAATTTAAAGGATTGGAGCATGTGTGATCGTCTTCGATGTAGGCCATGCGTTACTATCCTTAGACCTTGTTTGTTGATTGTTCTAGCATGCTAATTAGATTAGTGTGGGTGGGTTTCTAGCATAATTCCTTGTTAAGTTCCTAACTTGTATCGTTTTGACCTTATTTCGGTTATTCAGGTTACTCTTGAGATTTTTTATAATTAATTGATAACCATTGTTCTGTGAGTTGAAATAAGGCTAGAATGATGTTAGTATGGTTCTTGTAAAGCCTTAGCCTAGGTTTGGATAGTGTTGCTTTAGATGTTGGTTTTCAAGGACCGTAGTGTTTTTTTTCAGGATTGGAGTCAGGTTAAACGTGACCCTCTAGACTAGGTTGTGACCTTCAGATAGCGATATTAGTATCTATGATTGGATGGTTGTGGTGAGTAGTTACCTAAACTCATTGAGGATCCCTTTTCATTTTAGCGTTATAGTTAACCCAAGGTGAGATTTTGAGATGGGCTAGTTAGCGTAGTAGCTATTTCAATGTAAGATTCTGAGATAGGTGAGGGATCTATATAATTGATCTGATGTAAGATTTAGGGAGCTGTTTGGTGTTTGTGTGGACTTTCTAATGTAAGATTTTGGGGTGGTTCCTGCCTCTCTAATGTAAGATTTCAAGGATTGTTTGGCTCTAATAAGGCTTTCCGATTTAAGATTTCAGGAAGGACCAGTTATTCCAACATGACATTCTAGGATATGTTAGGTTATTCAAGGCTTTTCGATGTAAGATTTTGGGAAGGACTAGCTATTCCTATGTAAGATTGTAGTATATGTTAGGTTATATCAAAGCTTTCAATGTAAGATTCTAGGAAGGACTATTCATTCTGATGTAAGATTCTGGTGTATATTAGTTTCTAATAAAGCACTCCAACGTAAGATTCTAAAAAAGACTAGCTATTCTAACGTAAGATTTTGGGAAATATTGGGTTTGGGGTGTTGGTGTTCATTACACAGTTGTACCTTGTAGTATAGCCTTTGAGTGTAGCCCTCGGTCTTTTGAGGTTCAACCGTGTTTTTATTTGTATGTTTTATTGTTGTTATGCCTTTGTATGTGCCTTCTGGGATTATGGGGGTCTAGTTAGGTTTAGATAGATTTATCACTTTCATTATTTACTATAGTAGCTTTACTTTGATGCATATCTAGTTATGACTTTACTTTTTCCATGTTACCTTGTTATACTCGTTTGTTATTTAGTTATTGCAATCGCAAGCTCGATCGGCCTATAATGTATATTGAGTACCTGTTGTTTTGGTACTCATACTGCACTCAACATTTGTTTCCTTGGTACTCATGTTGTTGTAGCTAATATTCTTAAGATTGAGGATGAGCATATTGGATTTCATGGTTGACTCATCTCCTTTTGTACAATTTTGGGCTAGTCTTTTATATTTTCAAGATAGCTTGTATATTTTGGTATTCTCAAGTTTGTTCTTGCCTTTTTAGTAGCTTTGCACTAGCATCCATAAGGGAAAATACTAGTCATGTATGTACGGGATGAATTTAGGATTACTTCCTTATTCTTATTTTCTTCATTCTCATCAGAACCTCATGATAGTATTGGGTTGCGGAATTCTTAGCTTAGCTTAGTAGTTTCTTGCATATGGCTTAGTTTGATATTATAGCCTCTTTGGAGTTTATAATTAAGTGCCTTGGAATGAGCTTTAATGATCCTTTAGTTAATATAATTTCTCCTTGTAGTAATATATATGGCTTGGTACACTCGTTTAGTGCATAGAACTTAAGTTTGCTTTGATATTATAGGAATTCCCTCTAAATAGACCTGTAGACTTGACATTGATCCCGATCTCATATTAGACTTTAAAACCTTAGTTGCTTATTATATTAGTAGGTTTAGATTCTTGATTTACTCCTTCAATTGTATGGTTCTTCATAATTTTCTCCTTTTTTCTAAGTAGTGGTGATCATGTGATATTGCCTTGTGATATATGGTATACTATTGGCCCAAAGCCTTGATCAAGGACCAGCTGGATTCCATATTAGTTTTGTATATGTTGTGAGCAATGTGTTTCTAGTTATGCACTATTAGGTTGTTAGATGCTATCGTTTGGATGTTGCATTGCATTGGAACTCCTTTTCACATATTTTGTAGTACAGTCCCAACAAATGCATTGATTTTACCATTACTTTCTAGAGAGTAAGGTTTTGCCCTTTTTACTCTTAAAATTGTTTTTAATGGGAGTCATACTACTTTTTACCATTGATAAATTGACTTTTGGGATAAAAGAGGCATCGAGCATGTGCTCACTTCTTACTTGATTGGTCCGACCCTTTCTATACTGATTTGGTTTTGTATATATCTCTAGGACTATGACTGAGCATATCCAAGAGGATCAATTGTGAAATTCTTGGATCTGGACCACGTAGGTATATATGGGTCCCTTCGTCCGTGTAACCCACTAAACAGAAGGAGGGGTGTCTGCATAGGTCCTACCTGGCATGCCTAGGGTAGAAGGTAGGTATATATACTTGGTTACGTGGAACTTGGCATCATGGTATTATCGGTTTCCATTGCATACTTACATTCATATGCTTCTCTTATCACCATTATAATTGATTTTTGTTTGCATCCATCGGTATTTTGGGGACCTTTCAAATTTTGAGGGTCTAATTAGGTTATTGTTTGATTATAATTATGTATCTTGTGTCGGTTTGAGAGTTGGTTATATGATTGGCTTAGATTTGCCTCTATATCGGTTCTTCCAGATTTGGTTGGATTAGATTTGCCTTTTGTAACGACTCGGAAAATGATAGGTTAAACTAGAGCCTAAACGTGGGGGTTAACGTCAAAGGTTAAGGGGTTTAGTGGTTAAACATCCAAGTACGTACTAGACCCCGTAGTTTAGAAGACCTTCTAAGGTTTGGTTGGGGTTGCAAGGTCAAGATCCAAGCCAAAAAGGGCAAGCCTAAGCCAAAGGCCAAAGCTGCCCCAAGCTTAGCCAAACACTGCCCAAGGACCATGACCACTTTCACGACCAGTGGTCTTGACCATGGTCCATGAAAGGGCTCATGAAGGTCCCTTAGGCATGTGTGAGACTTGGCATTGAGTCCTAGCCACTGCCTAGGAACCACGACCTCCACCACGGATCATGGGAGGTCTCATGGTCTTTCCTTGGAATTGTGGGGGCCAAGGTTGCATAAAACTCCATCTAGCCACTGCCTAGCATCACCACGAGGGTCTTCACGACCCGTGGTGACCACCACGAGTCGTGGTGCCACTTGTGGTTGGCAAGACAATGTGCTCACAAGACTGCCCAAGGAAGGCTCTCCTTTACGAGCCACTTCATGGCTCGTGGTGAAGACTATGGACTGCGGTAAGGCTCGTGGGATTGCCTTCACCACTTGGGAGCCTTGACAAGTTGAGGGAGCTACTAGTCAAGGGACCACGGGCCGTGGTCCACTTGACAGATCATCTAGGTGGGTGTGGTCCCTTACGGGGGCTGCACAAATTAAGGGTTATTAGGTAATTTCCTTTTAATTAATTATGGTGTGGGGTCGTTTTTAATTAGCTTATATCATATATAAAAATAGTTTTAAGCCTTGAAACACTTCATTTATTCCTCTATTCTCCAAAACCCAAATCAAATCAAAAGTTCTTCTCCCTTTCAAATATTTCTCTCTCTAGTACCCCCATCGAAGAACAAAGAAGGAGATCAAGGAAAGCTTGAAGGAAGGAGATTTTCCATACAAATTTGATAGGATTCTACACCTAAGGTATGGGAGTTATTCATCCATAGGAAGCTATCATCCAAGGAGCCCTTTCAAAAGCTTTTATCTCAATTCTAGAAAACCCAGTTAGCAAGGGTTTCAACTCCAGTCCATGGATTCCTTTCAAAGTCACTTTTAAAGATTTAATTATGTTTGTTTATGAATATAATACTGATTTTATATGATTTTAACTCAAATTCTTCAAGAATCCATGAGACCCCCAACCCTAGCTATGGTTCTTCTTTACATTATGTGATGGTTTTGCAAGTTGGTCCAATTGATTGGATGTGAGTTAATTATGATGAAATTGCATGACCTAAGTATGATTCTACATGTATACATGATTACCCTAAGATTTCTAAGGTGAATTGATGTGATTAAGGCTATGCCAAGAAAGAGGCTAATTGAGGGTTTATATGTAACCTTCTAAGAATAATGAACTCCTTGATGAATTTTCTTAGATTAGATCACCTAGACATGACTTCCTTAAGGGTAAAGCTTCAATACATTAATTTAATGGACTACTTGAGTCATGGTTCTCTCTATATTTCTTGTATTGAATGTTAGATGTATTGACCCAATATGACCCTTGAATGCAAGACATGAGGTGAATGTATGAATATGAAATGGCTAATGTATTGATGAGTTGTTGGATCATGGTATTCCCTTATATAATGTGCTAATGTTATGTGTTGGGATGATTTGATCCATATGCCCTTGAAGGGCATGTTATGAAGGTTGGTACATGTTGACAAGAATTGTGTGTGAACTTGTGAGTCACTTAGAAAGTGAAGGTCCTATGACTATTGTGTACATTGTGGTATTGTTGAAAGGCCATTATTCCCTTACCCTTACACTTGATTATGTATGAATTGTCTAGGGTGATGATAATGTTGTTGTTGTGTCATTGCAAGGAAAATTACACACACACACACACTCCATGCATAAACATGATTATGGTGTATCAATGGTGTCAATTGAAAGTATAGTTCTCATATGCACCTTTACACATTATTATGCATGATATGTACATGACTATGATGATCCTATTGTGTTGATTGAAAGTCCATTCTCATGAGAACACATGATCTTGGTGTGAAAGTTATTCTCACATACTAATGATGATTCTAAGGTTGAAAGTCCATTCTCACCTAAACGAATCTATGAGCTATTTTATGAGTTGTATTGAATTAAGGGTAGAGCACTCATTCACATATGTAAATTTAATTCAAGATTAATTATGTATAATTTGGGAAGTAATGCTTAGCACCAAGTGGATATGGAAAATGAGGAAAAGGCCCTTCCATCAATGTTATAGGCTGGGTCATCTAAAGTGAACTAATGAGATGGAATCCCCTCCGTCAATGCAATAGGGTGGGTTTCTAGAAGAAATCTCCCTATCCCATAACTATATGCCCACATAGGACTTAGCTAGTGGATCCAACTAAAAGCTAACACATTTAGTTTTACCTTAGGCAAGTAGGACATCTTCTTTCGGTGTGGAGTTACACGACACCAGATTCCATGTAGCTCACATGGTCTATATCAGATATGGCTAATGTTCCCTATATGATAAAATAATGAATGAGACATGAACTATACTATGACTTCTTGGTGAGTTTTACTTAGTAGGAGTGGGGGTATGGGAATTCACTTCCACATTGCACAAGTAGACTTAGTAGGATGTTATGGGATGGTTTATTTATGTTATGATGAGATATGAATGTATGCATGTATGTTGAATGGATAGTTGCCATGAATGACTTTTATGGCTATTGCTTATGATGAGGTGTAAGGATGAAATGTATGCAAAGGAGTACTTAGTAGGGTTGGTATTATGGGATGTCAACCATACATTGCACAAGTGTTTCTTAAGAGTTTCTAAGGTGATGGTTTTACTATGTTATGGGACTTCACTTATACACTGCACAAGTAGACTTATAAGGAGGTTGTGATGTGGTTTTCTTATGTTATGAAGATATATGAATCTATGTATGCATTAAATGGGGTGTTGTTATGAATGGCTCTTTGTCTATATGTGTTGGTTATAAATAAGGTCATGGTATGTTGTACAGGATCATGTTGGCCTAGAAGTGATACTAAGTGTTGATAGGATTATGGAGTCCTATCTATGCATTGCACAAGTAGAGCTTACGGTTGCTTATGTTATAGTCTATTATGATAAGATGATCTTGATATATGACTAGGTGTATGAACTATGTCTTGTGAAGATTGGGATATGTAATATGTTTATGTTGGCGACTATGCTTGTTAATATGATGATGCCCTTTATGCTATGATGAATTGTATGTGGGTTGTCTTATGAATTGCATTCTCCAACTATTTCAAATATGATGTTCAAAAATGGCATATAGCATGATTTCAAATGAAATGTCCCCTTTATGCATGTTTTATTGATTTTTATGCATGGCTTCCATACTTAGTAGTTTTTGTGCTAAACCCATCTTTCTACATTTCTATAAGTGTAGGCTTTGGAGATATTAGATTATATCCTTGTGGCTAGGAATAGTAGATCAAGAAGAAGAAGATTGGTGAGTCCTCATTGTATTCGAGGGCTCAACCATATGTCCCTTATGTCTTTATTTACATGTTTTAGACTTACGTATGGGCTATGTCCCTAAGATTGTATTTCAAGAGTTTTGTTCCAAGTATAATAGTTGGTTTGAGACATAGTGTTATAGATTCTCTTTCATTTTTATAAGAGACTTCGATTGTAAAGAAAAGTTTTAAATTCCGCACTATTTTCCTATGCTCTTATGTTCAAGATATGCTATGAGGCTTGTATGCGACCCCTTCGGGGTCAATTACACCGTGTTACTTCTAGGAGGTAGCCCTGGGTCGTGACAAACGTGGTATCAGAGCATAAGGTTTTTGGGATGGTTTTTAGGATGTCTCAAACCACATCTAGTAGAGTCTTGTTCATAAATGTGAAGCGCGCCACATTTTATGAATAGGAGGCTATCAGATGTTAGGAAACTTCACTTCTTCATTCTCTAAGTCGTGCCCTAGACTTAGCTTTATTAGGTGTTCCTCCTAATGTGTGCCCTATGGTTTTTCAAGATATGACTACTTTAAGGGCTGATGTTGAAAGGAATGAGGAAGACAATGTGGAGCAAGAGGTTCTTCTCCAAGCTCTTATTGTCCCTATAAGGGATTATGTGTCTAATGAGAGGACTAGGTATCATTTTCTTTTGTTGACTCAAGTCGGGATAAAGATTCTGGAATTCTATGGGTCTAAGATAGAGGAAGATTCTCTAGAGTTTATAGATGAGATATCTAGGGTGTTGAACCTTGTAGGAGTAATTTCGGTAGTACTTGTCTTTTATGACTTGATAAGTTGGACATGATGAGCTTTTATGTTGTCCTTAGTATACATGGGTGAATTGTAGTTATATGTATATGTTGGTAGACCCCAACTTAGCCATTATGAGTTTTATGATGTGTTGGGAGATTTGATGAATAGTGGTGTTTAAGTGATGCCTAGAGGGGTTGAGTGAGTAGACTCCTTTGAAAGAGGTTAGAAGTGTAATTCTCCATTGTTAGAATCACCTTGTGTGATGGATATGAAAAGTTGAGTGTTCTAGATATCCATAATTTGGTTTGACTTAAAACTCTCACCTTAAGAGGTATAGTGAACTTGAAAGGTTTAGTCCCAGTTTGGTAGGCTCATATGAGACTTTGAGTGGTGTTGGTAAGGTTTCTTGTGAGCAAGAGGGCTTAGATGAGAACCTCTCTAATTTAGAAGTACCATTTGGGATCTTAGACCGGCAAGCCAATAAATAGAAGGGTAAGAAAGTGCTTCCATAAAAATGTTGGGGAGTGGTATTGTAGTAAGGGTTTTAGATGAGGGTGCTTATTTGGGAGGCCAAGGGCCAAAGAGATGTTCCAATATCCTTATGTTCCCTTCTATTCCTCCTCTAGCTTAAGGTGATAAGTTCTCCTTGACTCATTTCTTGATTGTGGAGTCTTGGATGTTATATGTGTCCTATGATTCCCTTTTCCCTTAGAGTTACTCTTGTTAACCTTGGTAGGGTTTGGATGCATGATTATTAGACCTCTATGGTTTTAGAGCCCAGTAAGGTTATAATGAGCCTTGGTAAAGCTTGAGTTTGTTAGAAAGGAGTAGTATTTGAGGTTTTAGTAAGAAGAGGGCTTACTCCCAAAGGGGAGGTCATGTGCTTAAATAGCAATATTGATTGAGAGACTCGATATCCTCATCATTTTCTTCTATTCCTATTCTAGCTTGAGACCAAGAGTTCCTTTTTGGGATTGTTTTATGTTTTGGAGTCATGAGTGATTTAGAAATTTCCATGATCTTCTTATGTTATGCATGTTTTTGAAAGATTCTTATTTTGTATAAAATGGATTTTTCCATGATTTACATGTTTCTCATGTTGTTGTGCATTCTAGTATGGTGATGGCATATTTGACTTCATGAGATGATGTGATGTTCATGCTTGTTGTGTTTTGATAAAATGGCACATTTGCTCCATAATGTTGTGTAGGGCTTGCTTATAATTGGAAAAGGTAATTCTTCCTATGACTATGTGATTAATGATATTAAGAAGTGTTTGTGTAGGCTCACTCCCAAGGAGGGGGGATGGTGTGCCTAGCTAACATTGTATTGTGCACTTATGTGTTGCCATGACTTCTTTATATAATGCATGTCCATGAAAACTTGTGTTTCGAAAGAAAATGAGTTTATGTGAATTGTTTCCCTCATGTTGTAGTGCTTTGAGTAAGAGTTGCCTATTGTACTTCATGAGAATAGTATATGGACATGTTTTAGTTAGGAGTTGAGAAAATCCTCCTTGAATGAAATGCTTTTTGAGAATAAATTTCATATGAGCTCCATGAGAGTATGTTGAGCATATTATGACTAGGAGATGGTAGTTCCTCCTTGAACATGACAAATGTTATGAGAATCTCATGCATAAATGGGTTGATAGATATAGTTCATACTTCCTACTATTGCATTGATCATTTTGAATTCAAGTTGATGTTTCCTCCTTTGAATAAGTGCACATGGTGAATAAGTGTATCTTGAGTTGTGCATTATTGATGTTTCATGCATGATGGTTGCTAGTCTTGAGTCGTTATCCCTTATAATGTTTAAAGTGTCATTCGAGGACGAAAGTTCCTACGGGGCGGGGGGGGGGGGGGATAATGTAAC
>JAJOOR010028873.1:0-11660 GCA_036250505.1 Solanum acaule
CCCCCCCCCCCCCCCCCCCCCCCCCCCCCCCCCCCCCCCCCCCCCCCCCCCCCCCCCCCCCCCCCCCCCCCCCCCCCCCGTCCCATATTTGAGGGAATGGTATGTTATCTCTGTACACAGTCTAGCACAATCCTCATCTCATTGCTAGCTTTTGAGGTCGCATAGGCCCTAGGTTCATTTTCTTCACATGATAAATGAAGTAAACCAGAAGAAAAGTGGTGATTAAGATAATGTCCATCAACTCTTATTTAAAGCGGAAAAAAAAACTAAATTAATTTAGTCATCAATAACCATACAGGAACTTTCCTAATACGCACACACCAACAACATGGGACCATTACCCAAGCTTCTATCACAAAAGCAGGTCCAGAATCATAAGCCAGGGGTGTGGAGTACCTCTAAGCTCACTACTTCTTTTTTGTAACAAAATGCTCAATTGAGTATAAATATACTTCTAAAAAAGTTTCAACATGTGTGTGTGTACATATAGACCTCAAGCAAAGGCAGTGGGACTCATGATCCCTGCCTTCACTGTTGATCAACTCATGTTCACGTATGCCAAAAGAGAACTAGTAAGCAAAACCTTTACCTAACAAGTCCCAAAGCTCCAAACGCATTACATAGAGCTCTGAATAATTAGCTAGACATTACTCAGATGATGCTCGTCACCTAATTCAATACTCCATCAACCATACTAGCTCTAGCTACTCATCTCAGCTTAGCTTAACTCACATAGTTACCAAACACTTACTCATCTAGAAAAAACATAGACACCTAGCACTTAAGCTCCAATTCTGAAAGTTTCTCAATCTTAGAACTCTTCATTCAAAATCAAGGAGAAAAGAACGAATCTTTCACTATAAAAGAGTACATTGTACACCTCCCAACAGCAACGGGAAACCAAGTAACTCTATCCACTCATGCTAGAACAGATGAGAAGAAATCACCTAGTTTTTTCGTTTTTGCTGGGATTTGAACCTGAAACTTCATGATGTTCAACCCACTTCATTCACAACTACTTGTAAACTAAAATAGACGCATATCACCAAATTTCACAAAAGGTACCAAAAAAGCTATATAAATTTCCTCAAAAATTACAGTAAACACAATCTCTTAGATTTGGCAAAATGATGGGAAGAAGATAACATTCCCATAAAGTTAACAACTTGAAAAATACCCAACAAACAATTCACTTAAAATCGTATAAAAAAACATGAATTTGTTAAGCTATGAAAAGCCAAACCTTTGAAGGAGGTAAAGAGGTACGAAGTGGATTTTTTGGGTATGGAACCAATGTAGCGGAGACCCTTAAATCTCCTGAAATTGCCATTTTTCTCCTTCTCGCTGCTTCTACTTCGCACAGAAACAGAGGTTAGGGTTTGGAAATGGGGACTTTCAGGTGAAATTGCCAATACACTAGAGCTCACGCCAACCCTACGTACTCAGTCCTCATTACGACGCCGTTTCCGGGTATTTGTGAATTTTGTTCTGATCATTGGGGTTGTTTAGTTTGATGTATAGGAATAACTGTTAAGTTTGTGGGTGATTGTGAAGAAAAAAAAGTAGTGTACTTGGATTTAAATACAATTCATCCTACCTTTTGTATGTATGTTATTTTATTGTAAGTAAATTTTCATATCTTTAATCTAGTGAATAAAATAACTAAGAAATTAGGCAAATCACTAGTCATATTTTTGAATAAACTAGTTTTGGTTACGTGTGTTGCAACTTGCACGTATATTCCTATTAGTTGGTGTCAAAATTTTCTATACAATTTCAACTTATATGTTAGATGATAAAAATAGATATTAAAGTATATTGAAAAATACAAGTTTTTAAGGATAATGAATATTAATCTTATATTTTAATATTCTTATACTTGCATTCAAAATGGATTTAATATTTGTAAAGTTGAAATATAAATTAAGGTAGTTTTGATACTATTTATAATAATTGCTTTATATTAAACATGCATACATGTTACTCTATGATGTAAAAAAATACAATATTTCTTTAAAATGTTTTTTTTATAGAATATTCCACACAATTTTTATAATATTAGATTTGAGATATATTTGTCTACCTATAATAATTTACACGTTTGTCTACCTGAAAAAGATAATGCAAAAGAAAAAAAAAACTCCTATTTGTGTTTAAATGCAAACCAATTTAATTAGTATTATATGTGATATTAGTGGTTATTTGGCCTTTTCTCTTAGAGATATTGCTAGTGGAATTTACTTCAACATTTATGGTGTGAGGATTTTAGTAAGTCATTAAGGCAGTAAATATTTATAAAAATAGTAAAAAAATGTAAAAATATGATATTATGATTGATTATAATGTAACTTTTCATTTAAGGTCTTTCCACTTGTAATATGATACATGTTTTATTATTTAATGGTTATTAAATGATTTATAATATAATAATTTAATATAGGGGCAAAATGGTAATCCAATTTTGCATTTTAAAGCTTCCTACTTTTTATTATACTAGTCTCTGGACACGCACAACTCTCATACGTCAATAATTAAAATAAAGTTAAATAAATATTATATTTTAAACCTCAACCAATTCATCTTACGATTTGCTTCCTTTAAAAATAAGCGTGAAATTCTAACATTATAATATTAGATGGATCATATGCATAACTTTAAAGTAATGAACCAAACCTTGTATGTATAATTTATAATTTAAAAAAAACACGAAAATATCGAATCAAATGAATTTGATTCATGTAAATATAAGGTAATCATGAACCAACCTAAGGTGTAAAATGCATTAGCTTTATTATTTCTTAGAAACTTAATGAGTTTAGGGGTAAAATGATAAAATAGTAAGATACGATATGATGAGTTTGAATTCATAGCTTTATTATTTCTTAAAAACTTAAGGTGTAAAATGCATTAGCTAATTAGAAATAAATACAAATTGATTCATTTATGTAAAAAGTGTATACTATCTTCGTCCACTTTTAATTGTCATAATTTCTTTTTTTAGAGTCAAAATATAAAAACTTTGACTAACATTTTATGATACTATAGTTTTTCATCATATTGATATGCAAAAAATTGCAATATTTTTTGTATAGTTTTTGAATATCTAAATTTTTTTTGTTTAAAATATCGAATTAAAATAATATAATTTAACTTTGAAAATAAGTCAAATTGATTTTTGAAAAATACAACATAACAAAAAAAATATAGAATTTTTGTTTAATACCGTATCTAAATAAGTCAAATTGAATATCTAAATTTTTGTTTAATACCGTATTTTAAACATATATATTTGCCCACGTGGACATAAAAAATAATGCAAAATTATAAATAGTAATGTATCCACGTGGGCACATATATACCTTTAAAATACACTATTAAATAATTCAGGGGTAAAAAATACACTATTAAATAGTCTAGAGAGGTAATAGGTCCTCATGAAAGTTTAGTATCGCAACAATAAATTCGACCAAAATTAAGATATTTTTCAGACCCTTATTCATTTTTTTTAAAACATACTGCCAAACAAAGATCCTAAGATAAATTTTTGAAATCTAATTTAGTTGAGTGAACTCTAAGAAATAAATTCAAAATTAACAAAGTACTATTTATTTTTTTCACCACTCGTTGTAACAAACAGCAACACATCGTGCCGACTGCCGAGAAGAAGAAGCAAGAGAGAGCCTATACCCAGTTCATGGGGAGATGGAGAGCTGCTAACTTTGTAGCTCGAATTGTTGCTAAATCAAGATCAATCCCACCAACCCCTCAAAACCCATTTCAAAAAATCCGCAATTTTTCATCAGCTTCAGTACCCACGGTTCAATTCTTGAATTTCAGGTCTTTTTCTGCTGCCCCAGCTACATATCCACAATATGTGGATGATTTTGAGTATAAACCTTATAAGATTGATAATACACAATCTTTGGAGTCCGAAGATGATGATGGAATCGGAAAAATTCCTGTCAAAGCTTACTTCCTTTGCACGAGGTATTGCTTTGTGAATTTTATTTGTTTGTTTTGTTATATAGTTGTGTCATGATTAAAAAGAGGGGTTTTTGAGAGGAGGGTGTTTGTCGTTTAGGTGTTTGTTATTGACGAATGAATAAATAATTGATTTTTTTTTGTTTTAACACCTCTGGATGATTTGTTGTTTTGGTATAATTAGTTAAGTTTTGAGGTAGTGGTACAGTAAATTGGGTGATTGGAGGTCTAGAATTATGATATTGGAACAGTAGGTGGTTTCTTCGTGTCCTAGTCTTAGTGAACAGAGTTAACCTTTGCTGGAGGTAGTCCAGGTGTGTGCAAGCTGGTATAGACACCACCATTATCAAAAGAAAGTTATGGCCTTGGAATCATGGGCGGATTTATTTTATAAGCTACGGCTGCATACAATAGCTTTGGTTTAGACTGTATATGTGTAACAACGGAAGATTTAGTTGTTTGTTTTGTTTTGTAGTTATATCATGCTTAAAAAGAGGGGTTTTTGAGAGGAGTGTGTTTGTTGTTCAGGTGTTTGTTATTGGAGAATGAATCAAGAAATGATTTTTTTGTTTTAACACCCTGGATGATTTGTTGTTTTGGTATACTTGGTAAAGATTTCAGGTAGTGGTAGACTAAATTGTGTGATTGGAGGTCTAGAATTATGGCATTGAAACACTAGGTAGTTTCTTCCCATATGTCCTAGCCTTGGTGGACAGAGTTACCTTTGCTAGCGGGTGGTAGTCGAGGTGTGTGCAAGCTGGTACAGACACCACGGTTATCAAAAAAAGTTATGGCCCTGGAATCATGGGAAGATCTATTTTATAAGCTACGGGTGCATAAAATAGCTTTGGTTTAGACTGTGTATATGTGTAACAATGGAATAAGTACAAATAATACGTTTGTCATTTATTTGTTTGTTTCATTTTGTAGTTATATCATGCTTAAAAAGAGGGGTTTTTGAGAGGAGGGTGTTTGTTATTGGTGAATGAATCAAGAAACCGTTTTTTGTTCAACACCCCTGCATGATTTGCTGTTTTAGTATAATTAGTAAAGATTTCAGGTAGTAGTAGAGTAAATTGTGTGATTTGAGGTCTAGAATTATGGCCTTGGAATCATAGGCGGATCTAGTGAATAAGCTATGGGTGTGTATACAATAGCTTTGGTTTAGACTATGTATATGTGTAACAACGGAATAAGTATAAATAATAGATTTTGAATATAGTAAATTAGATGGGCTGTGGTATTGTTATGAATTCGAACCTATAAAGTTTAAATTTTGGATCCCCTTTGCTTGGAATGGTGTGTTCAAGCTTAAGGCTTGCTGGCCTAATTGCATTGGTGTTCCTACTTTACAAATGACTGCAAAAGGCCACTAGATAATAGTTGTTGTTAATGCTACAATTCATTTATAGTAATCTACTGACAATTTTCTGTGGTGCTATTTCATGGTCACAAAAAGTTGACCTCATCACTCGTCCTGTATATTAAGTGTTTTGGGATTCACTACCTCTTTCACTATTTACTATCAATGCATTTTCTTCTTTATTTCATGCTTTCTCTGATTCATCATTTTGGCAGTATTGATTTGAAGCGCATGCAAGCAGAAATTCCAAGGGACGTTCTTCCGTCATCCTCCCGTTCACCCAATCATATTGCCCTCAGATTTTTCAATCTTCTACCAACAAATACTGTAAGAAGAAATTCTAGACACCAAGCTATTTTGTTGTTACGGCCTGAAGTAATGAACTTATGTCTCTATCATTCTATGATTAGAAGTGCATCTTTCAAGATTATTTCAAGCCCATATATATTATGCGTGCACGTGTACAGTGTCAAGAAACAATCATGTTATTGTCGTCAGGTATTTTGGTAGGCTCCTATTGCTTTTATGGATAGTAAAGAGCCTCATCAGTCTGACTAACATGATAGTATAGTAGATTACTCATATTCATGAATCTCTCATTTGCTTTTCAACTTGTATTAGAGAAAACAGCTGTTTAGTCTTGAATTTGAGAAGCAAATTCCATAGGTCAATCATGATAGAAGTAGGATATACTAACATCAGTAGGTGATTCTTAAGAGGAGAACCATTCAGTCCAAGTACATACCAAGAAACAGTTAGAATTCTTCAAACTTCTAATACAACCAAGGGTTACATTCTTATTTTTAAGTTTTTTCTTTCCAGCTAATCTATACTTTCTGAAAATGTTTCCTCGGTAATAAACATGGGTTATGCTTTCAAACAATAACAAACGAATAACAACTATTCACTACCCTTAAATTGCTCAAGATTTCAGAGTCTACGTTCATATCAATTCTTCTTCCTTCTGCTGCTCATTTGAAGCAACACTAAAAGTAGAAAACCTTAAAGCTTGTAGAGGTGTTCTGTAACATAAAACAAATGTTCCTTATGTGCGCATTTTGTGTACATTTAGTGAGTTGGGGTGATGGCTTTATATAGTAGAGGTGTGCCAACTGCTGCCTGCCGTTGAATCATAGGTACCCCACAGCCCGCACCCCAAATTGAGTTAGTGAGCCTGTTGTAGGTGACCAACTAGTTCATGGGGAACTTCAGCCAGCTGACCTGACTTATTAAGACCATTAGGCGAGTTTGAAAATTGTGTGTGTTTAGGTGCAACTCAACCTTTAATGTTGTATAATAATGGCTACTACAACACACAAAAAATAGAAGGCGTCCATCTTGCTCATATGTTGTTGTTGATCTTTTGCTCATTTATTTGAATTGAAAAAAAAAATGAAGACTTAATGATTTGCCTATTTAGTCTATGTTAACCCGTCTTATGCTTTTGGTTGGCCAGTTGAGCTTTACATTTTTTTAACCTCTTCAATGAACAGTTTGCAGTCTTTATTTTTTCTTTTTTAAAGAAAAAGTATAACAGCTTGATATCTTTGTTATTTTTAACTATAAGTTCTCTTTGCAACGATACTTGTTTAGTTTTCTCTCTTGTTGCCTTTCCTATGCACGTAATTAACAACAGAGAGAGGATTATATTTTTCCTGGCTTTTGTTCTGTTCTTTGGAGATGAATTTAGTTATGCATTGCCATGATGGCACACTTTATTTGGAGTATGCAGTATCATATATGAAATTCTTGTGCCTGAATGGACTATCAGTCTATCAAAGAACTGGGCCTTTTTTCATAGTTTAACCTTTGTTTTCAGCTCCTTAGATTTGGAGGAAACACAAATGGTTGCAGTTATATGGTTGTATTCCAATATGGTTCAGTTGTCCTGTTCAATGTGGAGGATAATGAAGCTGAGTACTACTTGCAAATTGTGAGAAGATTTGCATCTGGGTTGCTACGTGAAATGAAAAAAGATGGTTTGTTTTTTATGTGAAACTTTATAGTTTTGTCTTATGTTCTTCTGCAATTGTATATCTGAGAGAATTAGATATATGGGAAACCAAACAAAATTAATATAGATATATAAGGGGTGCTCCCTTCCTATATACTTATACATCTATAGGAAAAAGTGGGGGAAAATGGAAAGTAAGTTTGAGTTGACTTATTAAGCATATGAAGATCTTAATTCGTACTATGTGTGCTAGACTAAGATAACTCGGTTGGTTTAGCAACTAACAATTTCGGCCAGCTAATTAAGGTCAATTATGTGATACTGGGAGCTTGCTTGGACTGAAGAGAATGAAAACCATATGATTCTTTGTGGCATTTCAAGCAGTGCCTAAAATAAGATGTTCTCTAAATAGCTTCTGGTTATTTTCTTCCACTTAATACAGATATCCATGCCAAATGCTGCATCTTTACACTGCTTACTTGTAATCTTCTCTTTCGAACATTCTTTCTACCGTCTACAATATTTCTCTTATTATGAAGACTTCTTCACTTTCTATCAGACTATGCTGTAAAAGAGAAGCCATTGTTAGTTGAGGATATGCAGGGAGGCGCAGATCACATAGTTCTGAAAAATTTGGACACAGATAGTATTCGTATAATAAGCAGTGTGCTTGGCCAAAGTATTGCCCTTGATTACTTTGTCTCACAGGTAGATATTCCAGAACTTGTTTATGGCTGAACCAACTAATGGTAGCTGTTTGAGAATCATACAACTCTTACTGTCACCATCTGGAAAAGCTGAGAAGCATGTTTCAATAAAACAGACAGCACAAAATTGTAATGATAAGTAGAAAGGGATTGGCTAGTAATTCTAACTTCAATGAAATTGGATGCTATCCTGCTTGTAGGTTGATGGTATGGTTGAAGAGTTTGCTGGGATAAATCGTGAAATGGAGAAAACAGGGACTTTCACAATGACAAGGAAGAAATTGTTCCAACTTGTGAGCAAGGCTAACTCAAATATAGCTGATGTAATTTTGAAAGTAGGTATCTTTGAAAGGTAATGCTTTAAAAGTGCCTTTGTGTGCTTTCTCTATTCCTGAAAGTGGCCAAGTACTGCTGGACATTTTTCATTCTTGCTGTTGGTCAATATGTTATACTTTTTTCCTTCAGATAGGATAAGTTCCTCTTTTGTCAGATTTTGGTTGGAGATAGAAGGATAAGAAATAGAGCATCATATCTCCATTAGTCTAAACGTGAGACTTATTATCGTTTACACAAAATCTGCCTTCAAACCTGTATTTGTGGCAGTGAACTATCTGAACAGAGTCCTGATTCTTACATGTGCTGAACAAATTCTCTTGAAGCTTATTTTTGGTTACAATTCTTAACTTTCATTTGCGTTTGGATTCTGTGTGTGTATAATCCATGTATACACAATCTTGTAGCGACTCGACATCTCAACCTTTAGGAAAATTCATGTTTAGGCATTATTTGCAATCTCAGATATGTTTTTGGGGCTCTCAAAGACTTCTGCAAGAAGAAGCCAAACTTTCCTTTTGGGGATTCTGGATTACTTGCTATCTCACAATTGCTATGAGGTTTCCAACCCAGCAAGCTTCCTAGTTTTTTAGGGGTTCTTTCTTCTGGTTTGACGTGCTTGTTTAAAGGACAAAATCTTTACTTATAGAGTAACCAAATATTCACAGTTTCAGAAATTTGTGTATTATAGGATGGTAGAGCTACCTGTTACTTTTAAGTTTCGAGTTGATGTAGAGTGGTTGTTGTCATTGATAATCTTTCTAAATTATTACCTTGTTTTGCAACTCATTGTTTAGATCTGAAATTGCTTGGAGAGATGCAAAGTATGCTCAGATACTTGAGTACCTTCGGGAGGAATACGAGGTCTCACAACGTTTTGGGAACCTCAACTTCAAACTAAAGTTTGTCGAGGTATTGATCTCCTTTGTTTGACCTATTTTGCTTTATTAGATCCATGTTATTTGTAGATTCTCTTAAATTTTTGTTGCTTCTGAGACCAAATTTATGTTAACATGACTTATCTATAAATGTGACTGCCCAACCGAAGAACAAGTAGTGATAAAGGGAAGGAAGTAGTCGACTTTAGTTGTTACTTATGACATGCACGGGACTGTGCACAAGCACATATTTATGTTGATACATCAGATAGGTCTCAGTCAGTTCCTTTATAAAGGAATAACAATATATCAATGTAACTTTGGGCAGGTTCCTGACTATGTTCGTAGATGATCTTTCCTCTTAACTCATTACTATTTCGTACAAGATATTCGTTTCAACTCTCATTCACTGACTGCTGTTGTGAATTTAATTATAGGCAAGCTCTATGTACTTCATAACAATATGTGCAATTGCACTTATACAATCTCTTTAAGTACTCTTTGATACTATTTCTGAACGAATTTTTCCTTGTTACAGCATAACATTCACTTTCTTCAGGAAGTTCTTCAAAACAGAAAGTCGGATCTACTAGAATGGTGCATCATCGTTTTGTTGGTTGTTGAGAACGCGGTATGTATATATGAGATTATCCGGGAGTCAAGTGTAATCCCTGTGTAAACAAGAACACGACAGGGAAATAAAAGAGCGGCAATGATACATGATAGGATCAACATAGCAGGTGCCAAAAGAAAGAAACCACATTTCTGGGCATTCATATTGAAGTTTTGTTATTTATACATCCATAGAACACAATTGTGAATTAGTGATCTATTCTTTTTTGTTGCAAAATTCTATTTAGCCTCATTAGACAAGTTTTCTTTTTCTTTGATAACTGAGAACACTCTTGAATATCAATTCAATTGATAAAGCTGCCCCTTTATCTCAACACTTGATTATCATTTTTTTTTTTTAAGAATTTAGGTTAAGCTTTGGCCTTTCCTGTTTGGTAAAGTAGAATAAAATGTGTTGCAAAAGAATTAGGAGTCGTTTGGTACATGGGATAAGGATAATAATCCTAGTATAGAGTTAAAGATTAACTTTATCCCATGTTTGGTTATGTGTATTAATAAAGTATTGAGATTATTTTATCCCATCGTTTATACTAAAATGGTAGGATTATTGTTCCATACAGAAGGTGGGATTTCCTTTCCTATCTCATCCCGCATGCCAAACGACCCTTTAAAGTGTAAACTGTTGATAAACCAAACACAATTTGTTAGAGAATGGAGAAGATCTCAAGATTGATTCACTCAACAAATCAATTAGACTCCCCTAACATGAACAATTTTCTTCAAATAGAAGCCATAATAAATAGCATCTCAAAAAATTCCAGGAAAAAAAAAGATGTCTAACCATCCAACTACTGTTACAATCTAGCTGAGTATGCTAAATTGCCAAACACCATTTTGCATGAATTTTGTAACATGTTTCCATATACTTCTTTCCTGAAGTGTTCATTGGAACGATTCTGCTACGATGAGAAGTGACCGACCAATAAAACCATCAAAACATAGCCTACTCGAAAATCTTTTTGATTGTTGAGGACTTGTACTTGTATGAATAATCGGACTCTCAAAACTCTTTTACTGTAACTGCATCGCGAGGAATGTCATAGGCTTCTCTTGGCCTTGATTTCTTTACACCAGCAGTAAACAAAATCTTCTCTGACCTGTTGCCTTCAACAGACACATTTGTGACTTTCACCCATACTAAGACTTTAGTCTTCATTCCTTCTATGCCAATAAGTTTGTCTCTTAGTAAAATGCATTTCACCCTCGTAGCATACCTAATCACAGAGCCATCCTTGAAGAGTTATCTCACATGGGGAGGGAAGGTGAACAGTAAGCTTTGATTTTGACTCGTCTAATTCATAACTTGTTATGTTCTGGGGGAAAAGGCCTAGTGGGAGATTGTGTTCTCGAAGAAGATCTGTCAAACTCTTCATAGGCGTTCCTGATCAGGAAAAAAGATTTGTTTTCTCAGAATTCATTGTGCGGTTAACATGTGTTAAATGAGATCTACAATGTACTATGATTAAACAAATAAATAATACTCAGAGAAGTGACTGCAAGAGTGTAAAATGAATATGCACCTTTTAGCTTGTTAAAGATCCATTTCGCCTTCTCTTCAACAGTATTTGAGATGCTCTGTGACAATAAATAACCAAGTGCAAGTTGTTGGTGTTAAGACAGATTAAAGTTTTGTATTCAGTGTTTGGAAAATCAGATGATAGTACAATCTGCTTCAATGGTATAAATAGGACAGCTAATTGATTCTGGTTTTGGCATGTAAACACACAGATTTTTCTTTCAAATTCAATGTGTATTTCTACTGTTAGCTAAGATGCCAGATATGGAAGGACAAAGATCACCTACAAAGGAAG
>JAJOOR010028874.1:0-11541 GCA_036250505.1 Solanum acaule
AAAATCAAATTACTAGTTCAATATATATCCATAAAGAAATTAACAAGTAAGTTATCTAAAATCGATGTAAAGAATTTTTATACTGTTGTAGCAGGTAATAATAACAATAAGAAAAATAACAACGAAAATAATAATACAAAGTGATAATAATAACATACTATGAAAAATTTAAAATATTTTATTATTATGAAAAATTAAAATATATTTAAATCTACCTACCGGACTTGTATTGGTGTTGTGCAAAGAGAGGTTTGTGTTAAGGTCAATAGAAAAACTATTGTCTCCCAAACTTGTATCCATTGAATCTATAAGAAAAATTGTCCTTATTGATTGTGTTGTTTTTTTGTTGAATAGAATGAAGAGAAGAAATGGGAAAATGGATTATTTATAAAGGAAAAAAAGTGGAAGTAGTTAAATTGATTTTTGGTTTTTTTTGTGGAAGAGAAAGTGGGAGGAAATTGAGGGTACATAAAAGTATATATAGGTAATTGCCTAATTGGCTATTCAAAGACTTTCACTACAAGAGTGGACATATAGAAAGACTGATGAAATTGAATAGTACTTTAAAGAATGTCTCTATATTCAAGTCTTGGTCAATTTTCAATTTAATTGCTTTAATACTACTCCCAAATTATATGGTTTTTCTTTAAAAAAAAATTCTTTTCATCCAAACAAATTCTCAGTATTGTTGTGTGAATTTTCTTAGACAAGAAAGATTCTTTGCTTTTAGTAGTTTGAAAAATTCCAAGATTAATTATTATTTTTATCAAAATTAAGTTAAGGATTATTTTTCAACTTTATACGCTATGTTATCGAGTTATTCATTTCATTAGCTTTATCACTTGAGTCCAAAAGAATCGAGCTTGTCAATCTTTTGGCACAAAATATCAAACATTAGCGGTGTGTTCAGTACAGAGAAAAATCTTACTTTTCATGATTGGTTGATTAATTTTTTTAAAAAAATAAATTATTTTTAAATAAAAAAATGACTTTCTTAATAAAAGTTGAAAAATAAGTGTCGTTTCCTTCCACACTAACAACCACCTACCTCCAGCTCTTTGTACAAATGATTATTAAGATAGCTTTGTGTGGGAATGGACTTAAAATATTTCATAACCAGAAGTCTTGAGTTTGAAAGAGCCCACTCAGGTTTTTTTAGTAAACTTCTATATGTATAAACTTTCTTGGAATTTTCTAAAACTAGTCTATCTTGCTAGTGCATTTATTTCGCTTGGAATGACGAATATCTAATGCTTATACGCTAACATATTTAGCTCAAATATTATTATTTTTTAAAAATCCTTTTGAATAATCAACATCAACAGCTCTTTTTTTTTCTTTCTATATAGATATGACATACAACCATTATAGTGTCACGATCGTGGTTTGAATAAGTTGGCGTTTTTAAAATTATTCGAAATAATTTTCTAAATTTTTTATTTTTTTAAATGGTTAGTTTGCTTTTTGGAAAATAATCGTATATTTAAGTTGCTTTGATAATGATTGATGATGACAATGGCAATCCAATTATCAACGGTTGACAAAATTATAGTGCAATTTCACAATATTTATGATCATTTTTGCCCCTTTGCCTTTTATAAAAGGCATGTTGTAACGACCTGATTCCGTCGTTACGGAAAATTTAACGGGAAAAAAATTGGTTCGGAAAACTTTTTGATAGTAACTTGGGATTTCCTAGCCTAGTCCAGATTTAGACGAAATCGGAGTCATGTGAGTCTAGGGAAATCTGGTAACAAATGGGAGATCTAATTATGGTTTTGATCACATTAGTAGATAGCTAAGACGTTAAGAAACCTGTATGACTTTACGGAATTGAATTCGAGCGAGTAGAACTCCTTAAACTGATCATAGCGTGAACGGGTAGTTTCTGAGTGTCATGGGTTGAAGATGTGTTGTGAAATGGGGGTTTGGAATTCTTAAAATGGTTCACTGGTTCCGTGCAAGCCGTTGTGGCGGGATTATTTCCGCCTGGGCGGGGCCTTTGTAGCAGGATGAGGTCCGTTGTGGTGGGACAGTCGCGATTTAAGTCGAAAATAAACCCCAAAAACGTTTTATTCTGCACTTTTCGACTTTGAGAACTAAGGAACGACCCAGGCGAGTTCTTGACCGTTTTTCACCATTTTTAAGGTTAAAGATAAGGTTTTAACTCCCCGAATCCGTTTTTCGATCCGTAGAATGTAAACAGTGGGTAATTATCGATGGGGGAGGATTTTGATCTGGAAATTATGGTGGAAAAAGCCATAATCTGGGTATGGGGATCAAGGGTTTGACTTAGGATTGATATTATTGTTTAATTATAATCTGGGTAATTAGGTGTTGTTTATTGATCCTCGCATTATTATGATTGTTTGTAGACCAAGAACAAGCGGAAATAATCTGGAAAGGGAAGAATCAAGTTTCTTAGGGGATTCAAGTTTTGTTCGAGGTAGGTGATAGTTGTGATTTCATGTTGTGTGATATATGTTTGTACTTGCTTCATTATAATGCATGTATGTATGCGAATGTTGCATTATTGATCACACTAATCATGAATGAGGATAATTGAATAATTGAATGCCATGAATCATGACTTGATTGTATGATTATGAGAATGTACTTGTGATTGTGATTGTGATTGTGGCTTGTTGAATGGATCGAGTGCTACGTTCCGACACACTAAGTGGGATCGGTTGCCACGTACCGGCATAAACATTGAAACGGGTGTCACGATCCGACACACTAACTTGGATCGGGTACTACGTACCGATACACTAACAATTTGGGTATGGGTTCCATGAGAGGACCATTGAATTGAGTTCTGTGAGAAGACCATTGATTTGTGTTGTGTATCTACTTGTGATGATTACGTTCATATCTAATAATGATTGATATTGGAAGACTGTATGTTGCTCTAAAATGATAACCAATGTGTATTATTGAGAACGTGGAATGCTACATTGATCCTGAAAAGATGACTAATATTGTATATGTTCGGTATATGCCTGTTTTATAATGTTGTGGTTACTTGCATGTGTTTCACTTATTGGATAGCTGTGTGATACTCTTCAGGCGGCTACTGACAGACCTTATTTAAGAGATCACTGATCGAGACCGGATTCAAGGGTGAGCCAGTTCTTTCAGGCTGCCATGGATCCTTCGTACTTTGTTTAGTCCACTCTTTTCAGACTTAGACATTGTTTTAATAGTTGTTTAGTTTCGAGATTGTACCCCTTGTTCTTAGACTTGTCGTTAGTAGAGTTTTGGTACATTGACTTTTAGGTTCTAGGGGTTGAATTTCCGCATTGGTTATGTTTCGTTGATTAGTTGAAACCTTGGAGTTTATGGGGACTCCATTTTTATTGTCCTTTAAACCTGCTTTCGTATCTTTAAATACATAGTTTTTTGTTAAGTTGTTTAGTCTGGGTTGTAGTAATGGTTCTCCCACCGGAGGGTTAGTGTGAGTGCCAATCACGACGGTCTGGGTCGTGACACATGTGGTGCTTGGGTGCCAACCACACTTTAGTTGCTTTGCACTCTAAAAAAAATAAAAAAAAATAGATAAAGACTCATAATATTCATTTATTATTTAAAATAAATACTTATATGAGATGCTCCATGACATATATACCATTTTAGTAATTATAAAAAAAAAATTCAACGACAATAACAATAATAAATTGTATTCTGTAGATCATCAAATGTTATTACCGAATGCTTGAATTTCTTTCTAGAAATATTTATCAATATTGGGAGTTCACCGAGCTATTTTAGGGTAAAGATATCTCTAAAATCTAGCCTAATCAAGCTACAATTGCTTGATCTTATTAAATTCAGTAATTTAATCATAGCTTATTTTGTATTTATAATTTTCTTTGCTCATATTTTTCATCATCTCGATCGATTTAATTCATGTATCCTCAAACCTCACGTATAAATATAACTATCATTTTAGGGGGTCAACAAATACAAGTTCAACTAATTGCAATTGTATTATTTACCTAATTATTTACTCCATTTAGGAAAACTAGGGAAAGAACCCTCTAAATGTTGACATGGCAAAGAAAATGTAGACACGGTCTCTTTTAGACATGTGGGGATGAATAAAATAGAAAAATAAGCTCCCAACTATTTGATTTAATTGTGTATTTTTATTTTTCAAGCCAACTAATTAAAAGGCCCCGACTGTAACTTCATCGTTTTAGCCAAATAAAATTAATTTATTTAAAATAATAAAGTACTAACTATGTATTTTTTAGATGCAATGACTATTTATTTCAATTTTAAAAACTTTAAATTTAGTCATATAAAAATATATTTACGCAAAACAATGGAGTTGCTATTGTGTACATTTTCACTTCTTGTTTAGTTGCAATAACTATATGTTTCAATCGTTATGAAGGGCTCTGTTAATTTTAGTGAAATGAAAATGTTTAGCAAAATAATGAAGTTTCAATTATATAACTTTTATTTATATATTAGTCAAACATAAGGACTCTCTGTTCCAACAATATATTTATTTTGGGCAAAATTTGTAAAAAAAAAAGAAGCTATAATTTCATTATGCTTAGGAAAATATTTTTTCTAAGTTGAGTTTTAGCCTATTTCTTAAAAATAAAAAAATTTACAAGTCATAACTACAATTAATAATGTTAAATGTTAATATTCTAAATATAGTCATATAAATTACAGTACACCAAAAATGATTTGTAGCCGGTAATTAATTAACGACAATAGTTTAGTTATTGTTAAATATGTATTTTTAGTGGTAATTAACACTCTTTGTAAATATATATTTTTAGTGGTAATTAACACTCTTTGTACGGGGTGAGGCATAAGCCTCAAGACACGGGGCATAAGTCCCATAGAAATTATATTTATTTGAGATAAGTATTAACAATCAATAATGAAGAAAAAAAGTATTATAATTACTATTTGAGAAATATCATTACACCAATAATAAAAAATATGATTTAAAGCAAAAAAAGGTTAAAAAAAATAATTAAAACCGCCCGGGCCTACGCTTTTTACGCTCGGGACTTACGTTTTTATGCTCGAGGCTTACGCTTCAAATTTTAGAACATACGTCTTTAATTTACCCTCCGGAGCATTTTTTATACGCCCCACCCCAAAACTCGCCCGGAGACTCGCCCCAAAAACGTTTTTGAAAATATTGGCTTATAATAACATTAGGCCAAATAACAATTAACTAATATCAGTAAAAGATATAACACTTTTTGTTACAATTTATACATATATTATCGTTAAAAACTATTTTTATTATAGTGTTAGATCGAAACAAGTATTGAGTACTATATGAAAGAGAGAAAAAAGTTGGTAAAAGATGTGAAGTTCGTGGGAGCACAAGTCAAATTGTTAGTCAGCCATGATTTGATTAATGCCAAAAACATGTTCAAGTGTCCATCGTCTTTAACGTAAATTGTGACAGCAGACACTGCTGACGTCCTCATTTCTTGCGTCATTAGATGACCTAAACATTAATATAATCCCCAAGTCTTTACTCGTGTATTAGTAAAAGGGAAAAGTACAACCAATATGGGGTCATTTGGTTTGAAGATAAGAAAATTAATTAAATATGAAATTTATCGATAATTTGTAACTAAATGAAATGAGCATAAGATTTTTGTTGTTTTGTTACAAATTTGTGTGTTGTTAATTTCATATTTTCTAATAGTGAAGTTATGGTGATATTAGTTATCCTGATATTATTTCTTATTGACTGTTTGGTTTGTTATATTAAAATTTAAAAGTAAGATGCATTACAATTTTTTTAGAATAAGTTGTTTGTTTTTAAAAGGCATAATATGTCATTTAACTTGACCTCATTTCATATTTATGCCCTTCAACTTTGAATGTGTACAAATAGACACTTAAACTTGTATAAAATTGAACAAGTAGACACATGAGTCTTATATGACATAATACACGTAAGAGGACGCAAATTGACATGTAGGATACCACATCGGACATGTGTGTTTATTTGCTCAACTTAATACACTTAATACAGGTTTAAGTGTGTATTTGTGTAACCCAAAGTTGGAGGACATAAATGTGAAACGATTAGGTAAAGTTAAATGACACGTTTATGTATTTTGCCTTTATAAAAATATCCTCCAACGTATTAAAAGGATTTGAGAGGGCATTTTCATTCCTTTTTCTATTTCTATCTGAAATAGGCCAAAATATTTTAGGATTGGATAGTCTATGAAATTATTTTATTCTTTTTTACTATATCAGATAGTAATTCTATCATTTTACTACAAAAATAATGAGATTAAATAATCTCGATATTAGTAATTACCTCAAATTAAATATGAAATAAAGCAAATCCCAAATTTTATTTCCATATTATTATCCTTTCACCGTAGATTTAAAGTAAACGGGAAATTAACCCTCTATAGCTATTAATTCCAGGGATTCAAAGTATCGTATTATTTATATTCATATCACCAATAAGCTTTTAATCTTTAATTAGTTACTGGGTATATCTAAGATACTTTACATATGTAAACTTAGTTTTAGATAATTAGAGCAAGATTAATGTAACATGGTCCACCCCACAAATAATTATTACTCCCCCATCCAAGTTTGTGGTGTAACAAATTTTAAAAAAATTAAAATTTTATGTTTGAAAGAATTTAATGTAATTACATATATTTTTATAAATCATCTCATTAAAAATAAAAATAAAAATTCAGTCATCTATAACATAAAATACCATTCTTATAAAGATAATTAAAAAGAAAAATATATTACATAAATTGAGAATACTAGTAGTTAAAATGCACACATATAAAAATACAATTCAGGAGTTGTTTAAATTTAGAAACATCAAAAAAGCGGTCCAAATTTTTCCTTACATAGAGGTATGTGCAAATATGAATAGATAAAAAGAATAAATTATACGAAACAAGATAAAGCGGGTCGGAAAAAAGAAAATTATGATGATATAGAATAACAAGACTGATTGAAGTCTTTATGTATCGTGGATCTTGATTAATTAAGAATTTTCAAAGAAGACAAAGTCATAGTAGGTGATTTTCTCTAAACCACAAGTGACATAAAAGGGATGACGTGATATTTATAACCTCATCATCTACGTACCCTTGAGCTCATCTCTTTTATTTCTCTTCAATTTTCCAACTCATAGTCCTCTTTTCTGACTAGATAATGTTGTTTGGTCGGAAAAAAATTATCTTTGAGATAAATTATTTCGAAATAAGTTATTTTATCATATATATATGGATTAGTTATTATATTACTATGATAAAAATGATGGAATAAATAATCTAACGACTATCTAATATATCCTGAAATTATTATACCTTATATTTTACCCGAAATGACTTCTAATACTTGATTCTACGTATGATTTGAAATTAAGTTTCTATGTTTGAGTCATGTAGTACTCCCTAGTCCCTCCGACTCATTTTAGTTAGTTTAGTTATAAAGATTACTTTAAAAACAACAATTTCAAATATTTGTTAAGTATTTTTAAGGAGGTACAAAAATTAAATACGAAAAATGAAATAGAGAATATATATATATATAAGGATGACATTGGTGTAGTGACGTTACCATGAAGCAACGACATTGGTGACAAGATGACATGTAAGTTTGTTGTGGTGACTGATATTTATATTAGTCAATATATACTTTCTTGGTGATTCATTTATGTGATATCATTTACTTTGATAAGGTGTTTAGTAAAAAGGAAAAATTAATTTTAGGTATTTGTAAGGTTATAAAGTAAAAATGATTTTAAAAATTAAGTTATTTCTAATTATAATAAGATAATATTTTTATTCTTTTTGAGATAAACTAAAAAAGAAAATGTGTGATATAAAATGAAAAGGTGCGTAATATGAATTAACTTTAGGACTTCTTTCGTTTGAATTCAAATGCTTCTCTTCTTTTTCTTGGTTTTATCTTAAAATGAGTGTGTCATTCTATATTTTGTATTTTTTTTTCAATTTTGATATTTTATACCGTAAGTTTAAAAATATAAAAATTATTTTTAATATAGGAATACAAAATTAAATTATTCTTTTTTTTATTTCTTTAACTCTATTTTTAATCAAATTGAACCATCGGTAGCCACCTAAAGTTGACACTGTGTTTAAAAAAAGATTTTTTTTTGAAACTAATTATATAGTCTAAAATAGTTCTTAGATATTTGTATGATTGTAAATCATTTCATTAAAGGTAAAAATGATTTTTCAATACAGTAAGACGACATTCTTTTTTAGACTGACTAAACAAAAAGAAGAATGTCAAATAAAATAGAATGATATTATTTTATTTTCAGTAAATTGTTATATATTCAATCAAAGTTTAAACAGAAACCAAAATAACAATAGAAAAATAAAATTTCAAGCCCAAACAAAAATGTGTTTCCTAAAAGAATTAAACCCCTCACAATTGCTCAAGGTTTGAATAAATTCTTCATAATATAAAATGGTATATTGTTCTGTGGTAAACTAATTTATTCTTCATAAAAGATGGATTCTATGAATTTTTCCGTAGCGTAAAAATGAAACGAAGCCACTAAATATTTATAGCCATTAACAGGTGCAAATGTACCACTTCGTAAATCGTAAGGGAGGTGATGGGTGTTATCTCCTGTATTCAGATTAGCAAACTAGAAATAACAAAAGATGAAAAGAAAAATACAAGAACTATCCGAGTCCATAGAACCCACTGTGTGTCCTTAAGAAATTTAATCCCCTCAAGTACCCGAGGTTGTAGATTAAATCCTCTCAAGATAAAACGGATTAACCATTAAAGAAGTAGCGGTACCTCAAACTTCAATAATTTCAACAAACTCAAAATGACAGCAACGAATCACACACACAGACACGATCGATCGATTTTGTTTTGTAAGAAATGTATGCAAGAGAAGGGAAGAATTTGATGCAGAAAAATGAGAGAAAGTTTCTCTATTTATAGCCAACAAAGGGTGAAGGTCACAACATTTTGAAAAAAAGACAACCTTTCAGAAAAATCACAACCATTTGGAAAAGACACAACCTTTCAAACGGTCACAATCCTTTAGAAAAGACACAACCTTTCATAAAGGTCACGACCCTTCGACAAAGTCATAACTCACAACCTTTCAGGAGAGTCACAACCCTTCATTTCATGTTCACACCTTTAAAACCCAACAATCCCCCACATGAATAGGGAATGGCTATTGTTAAAACATATGCATGAAAAACTGTGTGATTCGTAAGTAAGGATTGATTGCATCTGGATAAGTGGGTTTCCCTTTGAACTTTTCATAGTGAGCATATATCGGATATACTCGGTCAATCGGTGGATTTGATATCCTTGAATTGTCAAGCTTTGGTGTATACCTAGACAACATAAGTCACACAATCAACCCTTGAATTGTTTTTGGTTCTCATTGTTTTGTTCGTTTCAGCAATGAACACGTCTTGGTTTATAAGTGCGTAGAGAACTGGCCTTACCGGATTCTCCTTGAAGCGGCCTACACTTCACACTTACATAGGTGATTTCTAAATGTGTTATCCCGTAGATACACCATTTGATATACCTTGTATTAAACTTAGAAACCATTAAAAATTCCTAATGTTTTTGTCCTTGCTAATGAACATTGTCTTATCATGAGAATGGACCATAACAAATATGTTGATAATGTTGAACCGCCATCAATGATTTTGTTTGATCTCCTTGAACCTAGATCTTGGGATCTCCAGTCTTCTAGGTAGAATTACCGCCACAATGACTTGTCCTCGGCCATAGTCCCATTCCCTTTGATAATCTATCAACTCCCTCTCTAGTTATGACTTTTGCAAGTGGATCCGACACATTATCATTTGACTTTACATAGTCAATTATGATAATTCCACTAGAGAGTTGTTCTCTAACGATATTCTGTCTACGTCATATATAATGAGACTTTCCGTTATACATCATGCTCCATGCCCTATCTATTGCAAATTAACTCTTACAGTATATGCATACTAGAGCTAAAGGTTTGGGCCAAAAATCTTGTAGGAAATTTCAGAGTCATTCAACTTCTTCACCGGCCTTATCTAGAGTGATAAACTCAGATTTCATAGTAGAGCGAGCGATACATTTATGTTTGGAAGATTTTCAAGAGGGTGCTCCTCCACCAAGAGTAAGTATATATCCACTTGTGAATTTTACTTCATTTGACATGGTGATTCAATTTGCATCACTATATTCTTTCAATACTGTTGAATATTAGTTATAATGCAAAGCAATAGTTTTTAAGTATGTTTTAAATACTCCAAGACTCTTTTCATTGTCATCCAATGAGTTTGATTGAGATTACTCGTGAACAAACTTACACTCTGTTTGGATCATTGTCACCCATTGTTTCATAATGTATTGTATTGTATTGTACTCTATTGTACTGTACTGTATGGTAGATACAATGTTTGGCTAGACTGTATTGTTTGTTGTTGTTTAATAATATTTTAATTGTTTGGTTTGATTGAATCGTATTGTATTGTAATTTATAAATTTACTAAGATATCCTTAATTATTCTAGGGTAAGAGGTTTGACTAGAATTAAATAATATAAGGTAAAGGGTAAAATAGTGTTTTGAAATATTATGTAAATATATAATTGGAAAAAGAAATTAAGTAACAATGGGGTACACCAAGTCGATTGTTCCATAAAATAGGAGTTTTCATTGTTACGTAACAACAAAATTTAACAATACAATACAATACATTTTAAGTAACAATAAAAAAAAAACATTGTAGGTATAGTAACGATACAATACAATACAATGGGTAACAATGATCCAAATAGAGTGTTAGTTTACTAATAGCACATACTATATTTGATCACGTACACTTCATGATCATATATATCATACTTCTCAATACTCTAGAATAACCCAATTGTGAGTCACTTTTGCCTTCATTCTTTTGATGTACAAAACTCACATTTATTGGAGTCTTGTCAATATTGAAATCCAAAATACTTGAACTTGTCAAGTACCTTTTCAATCACATCAGTAACTTCAATGGCTTTCATATCGAAATTACTTTCTAGCATATGTTTAGTAGATTTACATGTGTTGTTGGAGACAACATAGATCCCTAAGCATCTATTTGAAAATTTTTATTTTGTACGAGGCATAGATATTACATGGCAGACAATAGTTGTATGAGGATCCTCTCATTTTTTGCCAAGTGGGGTTTGGGTCCCACTCACAGAAAATGTTCTAAAATCTCTCTCTCCTATTTCGTATCTTTTTTTTTCCTTCTTGAATTTTTTTAAAAATATATATTTATTCATCAAAAGTTGAAACTTACTACTTTTAGTAGGATTGCTCGTGATTTAGTTTGGATCATTTTTTAATTAAACGGAAATTAAATTAATTAATTTGATTTTTCAAATGTTGAAATCAAGTCAATTTTTCAACCTTTTTTTTTTCCTATTTGTTTTTTTTTTGGACTTCTAGAAATATATAATAACATAAAATTTTGGTCAAGTTATATATAGGATCCTTCAAAAAAAAA
>JAJOOR010028875.1:0-11643 GCA_036250505.1 Solanum acaule
AAAACCCCCCCCCCCCCCCCCCCCCCCCCCGTTCAACGAAGAAACCTTTCAAATTTGATTCAAAAACTTTTGTCAAAATTTTGGGTAAGCGAAGTGAGTTATGAAGGATACAAAAGTGATGGAATTGTTGTTGGACAAACAATATCCTTTTTAATCTTCAAGTTCATCGAAAATCCTTTCAATTTTGATTCAAGATTATCAAAAAAATTGAGATTCATGATTCTTTCTTCTTGAAAATTCTTTCAATTTTGATTCAAAATTGTTGAAAAGATTGTGATTCAAAATTCCTCTCCTAGTTTATTGAAGATCCTTTCAATTTTGATTCAAAATTGTCGAAAAATTTGAGAAGATACATCATGAATATCTTTAATTTGCTACTTAGCATTTTACTATTTATGTATCTTGTTTAAATTGATATGTATTGTATTTATACTAGATACATTAAATAAACAATTGTTGCCCATAAGATGTTAGATTTGAGATCGATACATTACTGTGTGGTAATTGCTATGTAATTGATACATTTAGTATAAATTCGAATTTACGTATCATATCTAAAAAAAATTACTGCATGATACATTACTATTTATGTATCTCGTTTAAATTGATAAGTATTGTATTGTTTGCCTTGAAAGATATGTATAACTTACATGATGTATCATTTTGTAGTTGATAATAATGTATCTGATACACTAAGGTTGTGAAAGAAAGATGTATGTAAGCTGAAATAAAATGTATATATAAATGTATCACAATAAATAAGAATTAAGTTATCAATTAGATACATGAACAAACACAATCCATTAAAGAAATTTGATAATGAAAAACACCAGAAAAAATAGGAAAATATTATACTGTATGAAATTATGGTGAAATTGAAACTAATATTATTATGAGACAATGGGAAGATTAAATAATAATACAAGAATCCTAATCAGTTTCAATGAATGATTAGTTGTTAGAGTCCATAACCAACTCAAATTATGAAAAATTTACAAATATTATATTAATTATTACCAAATAATTTTTATTTTTTTTGCTCCAAGAAATCATTAGTCACCAATATTTTCTCCCGACTACTAACAACATATATCAGATAGGAGAAACTAAGAAACTATATAATCGATGATACATTCAAGTCGTTCCAATCGTTGATTAATGAACCATGTCACTATTAATACAAGACACTTCCTAGTCGCGGTCAACATCTTCCAGTTCTTCATCCTCCGATATTTTTTCTAGTCGCGGCCAAAATTTTATTACAAATTTTGGAATATTTTTAAAAATAGGTAAAAGACTCATAAATATTCTTTTTAAACTTTTTTTTCTAAAAATATTTTTAACCTACAGAAAAGAAACTGATTTTGAATTTCAAATGTGAATGAAAAAATAACTATCAAGATTATGTGACTAAAAATAAGGAGAGATTTGTACAGTGAAATAAGGAAGGGATAAATGTTGGTTTTGAGAGTTAGGATTTATGAATCCAGGGTTTAGGGGTAAAATAAGGAATTTTGGAAAATTTTAGAACTAGTAGAGATTAATAGGAATTATGAAGAAAAAAAAAAGTGTGTATATAGATAATTTTTCCTTTTAATTTTCAATGGACTGGGCATGAATTCTATGGAGGAAAAATTATGCAAAATATCAACCCATAAGGTTACTTACCATTATTTAGCCCAATTTCTTTAATTTACCAAAAATGATCATTCGGCCCTAGTTTTTTCAAAAATAATGCCCTGCCTCTTCTTCTTCGTTTTCTTTTTCTTCTGCTGCTTCTGTTTTCTCCTTCTCCTTCTTCTTCTTTAAAATTCGACATACCGCAAACGAGAATCATTTATAGCAAATAAAATATCAAAAACTTAAAATATCGAAAGGATTTCATATCTAAATTTTGAGATTATCTAGAGGTGATTTTGAGTTGATCGAGATTGAATAGTCTATGTATGCTTCATGTATAGTTAGTGTATACTTCATGTATAATTAAGTTATATTCTACTTTTTTATTGTAACGTAATGTTTAGTTAGTGTATAGCTCATGTATAAATAAAGGGCAAATTACAGAAATCACATACTTTTAAGGCAAAATTACAATCAATCCCTTAAAAGTTTATAATTACAGAAATCCCTCAAAAGGATACAATAATATAAGCGTTGATACATTAATCTGATGCGCGAGATACATTAATCGTTAAGTAAGATAAATTACATTTTATACATGATACACTAATCTGATGTACATTTTATACATGATATACTAATCTGATGGGCGAGATACACTAATCTGATGCGCGAAAATGAGGGATTTTGGAGATTTGTAAAACTTATAGGGGATAATGGTAATAAGTAAACTAAAAGGCGGGATTTCTGTAATTTTTCCAATAAACTATATTGTTTATTTGTGTATATTTTCTATGACTTTTGGCAAATTATATTATATAGTCCATGTATATTTTTTATGACTTTTGACTATTTTTTAAACTAACCCTATCAATTATGGGCTAAATTTCAACCCAACCCAACCCAACTAAAGCCATTTAAGTTTTATAGGAGAAGAGCACAATTAGCCATATGCATTGTACAAGTTTATATATCTAATATGCATTGTATTATTCAGTCATATATATTGAAATATACACATTATAATGTGTTTTTACACTATTTATGCATATTGCTCTAAATTATACAGTGCTTATATATACACTAAATACCGTATGATTAAAAGCCGATAAACTTTCACTACTCATTCTTTTTTCTTCTTCTTCTTTTTAAATGTTGTATACGGTGTATATAGATTAATATATTTACTTAATTCCATCTTCAATTCTGATTTCATCCTTGTATTTATTCATTGCTTTTTCTTGTTTATGACTATTTTAATTTCAAGTTATTTTTCTGAATTAAATATTTTTTTGTCTTGAAGCTAATTGATGCATGTACATTACACATAAAACGTAGAAGACATGGAACTTAAAATATGGAGTCTTTGTTCTGTTTTTTTTTGCTACTAGACACATCTAATTAATAGCCTACAAAATCACAATGATCATGTAATGGACTTAGGTTCACACAAACACAAATTAGTACTAGCTGTAGTATATATAGAGCTTTGATGAGCTCTCAAGTAGAAAATTGAAATAAATTTTAGTAAAGTTGTCTCATATACTCAAAAGAAAGTAACATTTGCAAAGCTTACCCTTTCCTTCTTTATATATAGCTTACACTTTATTTCATTAAATTACTTTTGTAATACTCTACACATTTTTTCTTTAATTGCTTTTGACAGGCTTTGAGTAAAGAAAATAAAGAAAGAAAGAATGGGAATAATTAAGGTCAGCAAGTCAAAACTTTAATGGCAAACTGAGTGAGTCCTTCAAAAGGATAGAAAGTGAGTTCATTATATTAACACTGTAAAGCAGACTGAAAAGAAAAGGCAATACATTTACTGTCAAAAACAAAGAAAAATTACAGAGTTTTTTCTTTTTGTATGTGTTATGCTTTTCTTTTTGGAAGTTTCTCGTCACCTTCTCTGCCCCAAAATTTGTTCAATCACTTTTACTTGCAATGCTATTCCTCTTTTATTGTCCTTTCTCTTTGTCTCTTCCTGCTCTACGTACACTGATTTTTCAGCTTTGCAAAGAATAAAAAAAGAGCTTTGCTTTTCTTTCTTGATAGTGTTACTGTTAAGATATATGCGTTCACTAACAGTCAATGGATCAGGTCCCTTGACACAGTAAAAACAGTGACAGAAACAAATGCAGAAAGTAAATGGCTGAAAGTAAAATCTGCACAACGATTTTACGTGAAACCCCCTTGCTCAAGAGCGTGAAAACCACGACCTGTCCTCACAGACTTTTCAACCCAAACTCCATTTCACTCAAACGGAGCAACGATTCAGATTACAAACTCTTGCAACCTAGGAATTTAACACTAAATCCCTTCCCCTCAATGTAGCACATCTACTACAAAGAAAGCAACTAAGCAATAACACTATTGCCCACTAAGCTACCTACCTCTTAGATAACTTAGACTTTGACTAAGCAACAACAATATTGTTGCCCACTAAACCACCTAAACCTTAGATTATTTAGAATTCAACTAAGCAACAACAATGTTGCCCACTAAACCACTCAACCTAATTGATTTAGAATTTCTACAGAACGAACAAAGATATATTTCCTTTATAACACATGAATAGATTTGCAATGTAAGCACATAAGACACAAAGCTCAAAATACAACAAAGACTCTTCAGCATTGTATCAGGTCCCTTTGTTGAGCATGAGCAGTGTTCTTCCTTGAAGATGGCTTCTTCTTTTGAGCTTTTGGATTTTCTGAAATCCCAAAACTTTGTTTGCCAAAAATTGAGTTTTTGTTTTTGGAGAAGAGACTAATATCAAGATGGACACAAACCTTGGAGCAAGGCCATTGGCTGAAAACCTATTGTCATGAAAGGCTGGGCTCCAACCACATCAGAGTTGGCAGCCTTTTGACAGCTGTCCTTTCGTCCTTTTCTCGTACGCAGACTTTCAGGGACCAGGCCCCTTGCTGCGTTCTTTGATGCTTGAGTTCTTGAAAAAGACTTGCTAGATTTCTCTCTTCTTGAATGAATAATGTTGTTTGTTTACTGTTGTGTATATATATCTGTTACCAACAAGGATTTTGACCACTTAAACAAACAACTTCGTCCGCCCTTCCTATTGGTAAAGTACACTGCACATCTCACCAACCAACCTGACAAGACAGCTGTAAAGCTAACTTTACAGCTTTGCACCACTTTGAATCTGGACGGAAGTACTCTGTCAAGGACCAGGTCCCTGCATTTGTGAGGATCATCAAAACACTAGAATATAACAATTACAAGCGGCCCGTTTTGGGGTAAGAACTTGCTTGTATAGCCTGATGATTACACTAAGAGCTCGTTTAGATTGACTAATTCAGAATCTAAGTAAGGTGTCACGAAGAATTGCATAGGGAATGATTGTTCAGGATCATATAAGGGGAATCTAAAGTGTTGATAATATAAGACATGAGCCCAACATCAAAAACAATGAATTGAGTGAGAAATGAACTTTAAACTTAATTCAACCTCAAAAGTTAGCTCAGGAGAAATAAGTGCCTTAGACGGAGACCAAAGATCTTCAAGCTAATCAATGTGGAACACCAGAACACCAATATGGTGTTCCAAATTTCAGTATATTATATAAGTACAACTTGTTTTTACATAATTGATCTAACATGTGCGTTCCCATTAGGTATTTGATCCCTACTTTGATTAGAATTAATACAAATTTGAGTCAAAATCTTTTTAATTTAGGAGGTATATACTCTTCTATCAAAGACTATTAGGGTTGTTCATAGTTATGGTTATAAAACCAAATTGAACCGCAACCCGAACCAAACCGATTAAAAAAATCGATATTTGGTTGATTTGGTTAGGTTCGGTTTTAAATTTTGAAAAATCGATATTATTTGATTTGGTTTTACTAAAAATTAACCGCAGAAATAACCAAATCGAACTGAGAAGTTATATATATAAATTTTATAATTATTTATAAATAAAATATAAGTATTTTGATAAATTATAATTAACTTAAGTCTTTAATTTACTATTTTCTGAAGCCAACACTTAAATTTTAGCCCAACTATTAAAACCTTAAGTCTAAATCCCTTAATATTCATTACTTTAAAGATCACACTTTCTCTATTCTTTATAAAATTTTCTAACATAGCATTGAATAATTTAAAGCTCAAACTAAAGAAGATGGTAATTGATCAGTTTTGACTATGAAATAATGATTATTTTCTTTTTTTTTAGAAGTAATTTCTCAATATTTTAAGGTGTAATTTTATTGAAAAGTTTATCGATAAGATGTTGAGATCTTCAGAATATTGAACCAACTTTATGCTATTGACAATGAGTTTTTTTAGTTTCTGAAACTTGGTACATTGGATGAATCACTTTGTTCATGTAATAGCTTATTTGTGAATTATTCATGTATTAAGTGTTTGTGTCTATCGAGATGCGTATGTCCTCAACAAACTTATTACTTTCGAACCGAAAAAACCTAACAAAACCGACGATAACCAAACCAACGGTTATTTTTTTGATTTGGTTTTAGAAATCTAAAAACCGATTTAAATTGATTTGATTTTGATTTTAACTAATAACCAATTCAAACCGAACCATGAACACTCCTAAAGACAATTATAGTACCTACTAGAGTCTTAAACTTTTAATTTAGAACGAAAAGAAACTTACCGGTGCATGGTAACATTTGGTGGTATCGAGATTTATCACACGTCGATGACACAACGTCCTCTGTATATAAAGGGATGAAACCAACAAAGTTATTGCATTATTCCACAGTTTTCTCTTTCTCTCTCTTGACAAAGTAGAGAAGTTCACATCAACTCTTTGCATTTCCACATTGCTTTTCTTGGCTTCTGCATTCAAACTCTTCTGATAACATGAAAACCTCCAAGTTACTCAAATGTTGGCCCAATGCTGACCCCAATACATCCACTGTTGCTGATACTGATACTGATAATGTTCCTTATTTTGATTCTGTTAAGAATTTAATATATGGAATCGATTACGTAACTAACCCCGATGAAGATTCCTTCTTCGATTTGGTGTTCACAGGGCCTGATGGACGCCCTAAAGTAGTCTGTAACTCTAAATCCGCTAAGCAGAGGAAGATCGGTGAATTTAATTCTCCAATTGACTCACACTCGAAACCTCATTCTCCGGTCAGCGTGCTCGGGTCGGGTATCAAGTTTCGTGTCTTCTTTTTCGGATTCAGGAAATCAAATCAGGAGAAAGCGGGAATTGATGATTCTTCTATTCCAAATCCGAAGCAGTTAAACAAGACAACTTTGCCCAGAGGCAGCAGTTTAAGAAGCAAACTGGAGAAAGAGAGAGAGGAGGAATTTTCAGTTGACGACTCCTCTTCGTCGTCGTCCAAGCAATTTACAAGAGCTGCTGAACTAGCCAAGTTTTTGAAATTGGTGAAGCGTGGAAATTCCAAAATGTGCACAGACAAAATTAGATTATCAGATCAAGTTTCAACGCCATTGCCATCTCCGTTCGTGCAATCAATTAGCTCATCGAGAAAGCAATTGGATGAAAAACAGGGGAACCGAGTTGCTGCATTTGGAGCTGTATGTAAGCACGTTATGAAGAGCCGATCGACGACTTCTTCCTTTGCCGGAGTTTCATCGTCGCTGCCGGCGATGAATCGCAGAGATGATTCACTACTGGAGCAAAATGACGGAATCCAAGGTGCTATTCTTCACTGCAAGAGATCCTATAGCACTGCATCAAAAGGTAACTGCTGATTTTTACTTCTTATAATTAGCCTAACTGTACACATTAATTTGGTTAGCATAACTAAATTCTGCATACTATAATCATCAACGAAACAAAGTATTAAATTAATTCTTAATTACGGGTGCAGATTGTTCGATGTTATGTACAACTGAAGATGTAGCACGAACCTCTTATTATGAAGAAGAGAGCAGATGGAGCATTTGAATAATCAAGAGTTGGAGGAGGCTTGTCCATTTCCTCTTTGTACACTGTAAACTAAAAGTGAGAAATAGTAAGAGTTTTAGTTAATCCAGGAAATTTAGAAGAGAGTTTACTTGTGTACAGTGATTATATATCTTCAAATTTGCCTCTCAACAGTCTTTCTTGCCTAGTGTGTATTGAATTTGATCATTCTGGTTTGCTATTTCATTTCCGCACACAACTTCGTCTGTATTTTTCATTCAGTACAAGCAGGCAAATACGATACTTATGATATTAGTAGCTATAGTATTAGAATTACTATTTCATGCCTATAAACATAACCTAATAAAATAAGTTCCAAACTTCTATGCTTTAGTAGTTTGACGAGTAAACAAAGGTGGAACTGTTCCGTCTGCAAAAAAAATCATTTGCAACTTGATATTGTCCTTCCTTAGCTGGTATGTTGGCCACTCGATTTTGCTTGATTTGGGGTTCGCAACTCCCTGCATTCATTAATTATATTCATGTAAGCCGAGTGACCATTATACAAGTAGTCAATTACTGTTCTAACATCAGAATTTATCTCAAATTTAAATTTTTTTGCAAATCTCAAACCTTGTGCAATAAGAGCATTACTGCATGTTTCTTGCAAAGAAAATAGTCATCTACGAATAAGGGTAATAGGATCTTCACAAAATCAAAACGTCCTTTTTTTATAAAAAAAAAATGTTATGATTAGAGAAGATATATCAGTATGTATTATCTCATCGAATTTATTAAAGACATGGTATGTCGTCCATAGAAATTTAAAACATCATATACAAAATAAATTGTGAGCCTTATTTCTAAAGAAACTCCAAACCTTAACAACGTTACAAACGACGAAATTAAACAATATAGACTTGATCTAAAAACGAAAGACTATGTTTTAAATATCTTAACAAGTGACAATCACATTTTCCTCTGTCATTTCTACTATACTTTTTGCATCAAAGAAGATATCTATTTCGTTCATACAATTTTTTATCATATTTTTCATAATTTCTATAATTACAAACGTTTTAACAATCATGACGTTCCTAATAAAGGCCGAAGCAAAGTAGTATCCAAACATTGTACTAACGTTTAAGTAACAATCGTAAGCAAAGTGTGGACCCTCTAGAAAGGTGAATTAAGTAGAGTATCTTGCATTATGGATTATCATTTTCAAATAATTGAGCAGCAACCTCCGTACAAGACATGTAACTTAACATTTGGAGTTTGTTGTAATAATAGTGGGGATCAATTCATTCATTAATTCTCTTGTTTTTCTCCAGACAGACCTAATAATAGCCTGCAAAATTAATTACCATGTTCTTGTGGAGAAGAGTGGGGAATTAATTTGCTTAGAAGTTTTTTATTCTTAAGCAAATTAATTAATTAGTAGCAGCATGCTATTTAAACTTCAATTAAAAAATTTAAGTTGCGTAAAGAGAGGCTGCAACAACATTAGTATCATTGCATTTTGATTAATGTATCGGCTTATGGTAAAGTCAATAAAGCAAGGGTTTAAGCCTTAAAGGCCCCAGTGATGATCTCTCCAGTTTCCCCAGTGCTATTTTATATAGTTGATACGTGTTCATTTAATTTTTAATGGACCAGATTAATTTTCTTGATCTAATATCTTTAATCATGGTTATTAGTAATTCTCTCTCCTCTCATTCCTTTCTCAATCAACAAAGAAACACTTCTTCCCCCTCCAAAACTCTCCGAAAAACAGAGCAATCAAACAATTGAAAATTAAAATTACATCAATATTTTAATGTTTTTACATTACATATGAACAACTAGGGAGAGTCTCAAAAGAGAAAGACCAAAATGGAGTGATTAGCCCCAATTAAAGATTACAGTTATAAATACCACAAGAAAAGAAGACCCAAAAAATAAATGGAGAATTTCACCAGAAAAAAAAAAGTATATGAAAAAATATTTTCCTACCCATTTTTCATGTCCTTTTCAGATCCTTTAGTTGGCTTTTGCAGAAACTCCAAATTGAAAAAATTGATGTTACGAAGAAGACGACAGAGTTTTGTGGATCACCATTGTGACCGAACCAAGCTTCAAAGAAGTAGACTCATGGGTTGGATTTTTTAAATTTTATAACCCAAGTTCATTCTTTGAATTTTGTCTTCTTTTATCACGGTGTGAAAATAATGGAAAGAAAAAGCGATTTGTTGTTAACAAAGTAAATTCTTTGCTAATTGAGAAAAGGTTTGTTGCAGAATTAAGTGAGAAAGAAAGAGATGAGAGAGGAGAGAGAAAAAAATAGTAATAACCATGGTTAATGATATTTGACCAAGAAAATTAATCTGGTCTATTAAAAATTAAATGAACACATGTCAACTATGCAAGATAGCACTAGGGAAACTGGAGAGATCATCAGTGGAGAGGAGTCTCATCCCATTAATTATTACAAATAATTATTTCATTTTATTTTAAAAAATATTGAATACTTTAAGGTAAAAAAAGTACGGAGTCTTTAAACAACAAAAAATGAACTAGTCTTATCTACCTAAGTGATGGTGACCCTTACATGTGAATGTATATACTATAGCTAGGCTAAATTACATCTTGAAATCATATTATTATTATTATATATAACCTAAATTACTCTTATTATTATTTTTCCCTTCTATTTGCAATTTACTCTCTTTTCTTTCTTTAGTTATAGCTTAGGTAATTTCTTTCTTTAACATTTCTTGCTGTCGCATTATTTGTTATGCTATAATAGCTAGTTATTTACATTTTTATGCTACCAATTTTTCCTGTTTAGCTTAGGGTAGTCTTGTGCAAAGAAAACTATGAGAAGGAAATTGTACAAGGATAATAATGTATATTTTGTTTCTCTAGTTTATCACTTGGTGTTCGCTTGTTTGGATGCACTAATTTAGACTCATGTTGCGTAGAAATATCGGCTTGATCCTTAATAGAATTTTTGCATAGGACTCGAACCACCAGTAACTTTTACTTAAAAGGACAGAAATGATAGTGTATACATGATTATTTTGCTTTAAATTTAGTTAACACTCTTAATATGGTCCTAAATTCTTGACCAATCAAAGGAATCAGTGTGTTGGGTCTACCCAGACTGAAAAGAGAATAAAAGAGTCCCTCTCACAAAAAACAACGACATTACTTACCTCTATACCCCGTTTTTAAGAATATTTTGTTTTTATATCTTTTTGCTTTTTTGGAAGTTAATCATCCTCACTCGTCACTATCCTCCCTCTGAGCTTCTCTGCCCCAAATTCCTTTCAATCCCTTCTACTCGCATTCGAGACGGATTCATCCAAACTCATTAGCTCTAAATTCTAATAAAACTTGTGTATACGTCAAAATTTCACTCAATAGGCACAAATAATAAATTTCAAATAAAGCAAATTAAATGAATTATGATAGAATTTTGAATTTGTACATATAAAATTTAAATGAAGACTACTTTTCTGTTTTAACTTGTTTGGCCAAGCAACACAAATTACTATTTTATAAACTAATTAGGTAAACACGAATTACAACTCTCCAGAAACACTTCAAAAAATACACTTCTCAAAATAAGCCGATTTCCTAAATTTGGCCAAACAATCTTTCGTTATATCCTCAGGGTTGCAATTCAATATGAGTTATGGGTTTGGCCAAGCCCAATAATTTTGATTTGAATCTAGTATTTTATTTTAAGAACTTCATTGAATATGTACAAATTAAGTAACCCGATAACTAATTAAAAAACTAGAATCTCAAATATATATATATATATATCCCAATAATTTTGATTTGAATCTAGTATTTTATTTTAAGAACTTCATTGAATATGTACAAATTAAGTAACCCGATAACTAATTAAAAAACTAGAATCTCAAATATATATATATATATATCCCAATAATTTTGATTTGAATCTAGTATTTTATTTTAAGAACTTCATTGAATATGTACAAATTAAGTAACCCGATAACTAATTAAAAAACTAGAATCTCAAATATATATATATATATATCCCAATAATTTTGATTTGAATCTAGTATTTTATTTTAAGAACTTCATTGAATATGTACAAATTAAGTAACCCGATAACTAATTAAAAAACTAGAATCT
>JAJOOR010028876.1:0-10721 GCA_036250505.1 Solanum acaule
CTCTAAAATTTGGGTTAGACCCATTTCCCACTCAATTTGACCCCCTAAACAAGAATATGAAGTCGGATTTTCGAAAAACGAAACGGATCTTTTTATATGCAGCTAAACAAGTTTCCGGTAACTTCCGAAGCACATTTTAAGAACTTTTTGGGTCAAATTCAATTATAACCATTTCATTAAGTTCTCGACTCCAAACTCACATGTGAGGCTCTAGTTTCACTCTATCATTTTCCGGGTCGTCACAAGGACCTGGTCCCTTTATGAGTTTTAATTTTTAGCCACCTGTTTTCTAACTTTCTCCCTTTTCACATGAGATTTCTTTGCAGCCTTCTGGAGTAAGAAATGAGAAGTTGAATGAACTAGGGTTTTCAACTTCTTGGGAGATGGGGGATCTTTGAAGAAGAATTAGAGTTATGCATTTTGAGAAAGAGAGAAAAGCTTTGGAAATGGGATTAGTGAGTTTCAACGAGAATTGTTTGATGAGATTTTGTAATTTGATTCACTAAGAGAAGTAGTATATAAAGCCAAAAAGACATCGGGTCCCCAAACAGTAGCAACCTTTGGTTTAAAAGCAAAAAGACGTCTGAAACTAGCGCGATGAATGGGCGAGGGACACGTGGCAGTGATGTTGACATACAGATAGTGTAGCGTAAGTGATACTAACCTCATGAGGACCAGGTCCCCTTTTCAGTTTGCAACCCTATATGTATGATTTAATCTTCCCTTCAGCTAGACACACCATGAGTGTATACCTGCATTAATGTACCAGAAGTGAATTCTTAAGTGACAAGCATTAAAACAAGTATAGATACCTGCCCTCTGTAACATAATCAAAATAGAAGATTTTTGTGCAAACTTGTCAAGGAATCAGGTAATCTTGTGCATCCCCAGCCTCATCATGTTTTTAATTAAACATTCTTTACTCAATGACTTTGTAAAGATATCAGTCAGCTGGTCTTCAGTCTTACAGAACTTCATCACCACATTTTTCTTCTTAACATTGTCCCTCAGGAACGCAATGATGATCCAAGAAAATGTGCCATGCCTGATGTACTCTTTCGATCTACAAGAAAGCCTGCATAGTCAGCATCTGCAAAACCAATCAGATCAAGTGAGTCACCTATTAGGTAGAAGAGGACCAGGTCCTGAGTTCCCTTCAAGTATCTCAGGATACGTTTGGCTGCCTTCAGGTGAGACTCATTTGGTGCTGCTTGAAATCTTGCACAAATTCCTATACAGAACACTATGGCTGGCCTGCTTGCTGTGAGGTACACGAGTGACCCAATAATTCCCCTATACATGGTTTGATTGACCTCCACGCCATTTTCATCTCTATCAAGTTTCACACTTGTGCTTATAGGAGTATCCAACACATTTGCCTTAAGAAGATTAAATTTCTTGAGCAGCTCTTTGATGTACTTCTCTTGGCATATTGAAATGCCTTGGGAGGTTTGTTTGATCTTCAAGCCTAGGAAGAAAGTGAGTTCTCCAACTCACTGCTCATCAGATCAGCAAATTCCTTGCAAAGTAAATCTCTTGGTTGTACCCCTGTACCATAAGCCTTGACTTGTTTCTAGTAATGGTTTAATGCTCATCAAGTTTGTGTCTGAAGACCCATCTTGTTCCAATAACTGTTCTATTGATAGGTCGGGGACCAGGTGACACACTTTTCTCCTCTCAAACTGATGGAGTTCTTCTTGCATTGATGTTACCCAATCTACATCCTGTAGAGCCTCATTGATGTTCCTTGGTTCAATGGATGACATAAGGCTAAATATGCAACTAGATTTCTTGTCCTGGATCTAGTTTGAATTCTAGAGTCAAGTGGAGAGATGAGATTGTTCAATGGATGTGAGGATTGATGTTTCCATCCGGACTTTCTGATCAACTCTTCTTCGATTTCAGCATCAAATTCAGCATCATCATCTTCATGATTTTGAGATGGAACCTTCTGGGTAGTATCAAAGGGACCAGGTGCTCCTGTGAGATCTACAACAATTTCCTTTGCAACCTGTTTGTTTTCAGGGTTTTGGATATCTTTGTCTTCCCTTTCCTAGATCAGCTCTTCTATCTCATGGTCTCCCTTTGATCATCAATTTTTCTCAGATTCATCGAATGTCACATAAATTCTCTCTTCGACACATAGATTTCTTTTGTTAGACACTCTGTAGGCCTTGCTAGTAGAAGAGTATCCTACAAACATACCTTCATCACTCTTGGCATCAAACTTACCCAGGTCATCCTTTCCATTATTTAGTACAAAGCATTTGCACCCAAATAGCTTAAGGTGAGCAATTGAAGGCTTTCTGTCGTTCAACAAATCATACGGTGTCTTCTTTATCATAGACCTGATCTATTAGTAACAAAGCATGTTGTGCTGACTGCTTCTGCCCAGAAGTTCATAGCCAACCCTGAGTCAATCGACATAGTCCTTGCAATATCAACCAGAGTTCTGTTCTTTCTCTCAACCACTCCGTTTTGTTGAGAAATTCTTGGTGCAGAAAAATTATGATTGATTCCATTTCCAGCACAAGAACTTTCAATTTAAGAGTTCTCAAACTCTCTCCCATGGTCAGATCAAATACTAGCAATCTTGTAGTTGACTGTCAGTTGAATTGCTTTGGCAGAAGCAATCAAAATTCCGGCAGTCTCATCTTTTTTCCGCCGAAACATATTCCAGGTGTACCTGGAGAGATCATCAATAATAACAAGAATATATGTTTTACCTTATCTGCTTTGAATTCTGACAGGTCCACACATGTCCATGTGGAGAAGTTCCAAAGGTCTGGTAGTGCTCACACCCTTCTTTGCCTTGAAAGAAGATCTTGTTTGTTTGCCTTTCGCACAGGCGTCACAGACTTTGTCATTTGAGAACTTCAACTTTGGTAGTCCGCAGACCAGGTCCCCTGCAACAAGTTTGTTAAGTAAAGAGGTACTTACATGACCCAGTCGTCTATGCCAAAGATTTGCATCATCAGTTTGAGCACTCAGACATGACAAGTTGTCTCCTTCAATAGAATCTAGATCAACAACATAAACATTCTTGACTCTTTTTGTAGACATTACAATTTTCTTAGTTGCACAGTTTGTAACCACACACCCTTTAGACATGAACTTGACTTCATTTCCCTTGTCGTTAATTTGAAACACACTTAAGAGATTAAACTTCAGACCATCCACATAGTGTACACTGTCTATGGAATGATATGCAGTTCTTCCTATCTTGCCAATACCAAGAATAAAACCTTTCTTTCCACTGCCAAATGACACACCACCACCTTGGTGTGCTTCCAAAGAGAGGAAGTTTAGAGTATTTCCAGTCATATGCCTTGAGCATCCACTATACATGTACCAACATTGACTGCTCCCTCTCTTTTGCACAAGAATCACTTATTAGACTTAGGAACCCACTTCAAACGGAGTTCCCAAAAACTGTCAAAAGGTTTAATGAGAAACCTTCATGTCCATGGATGTAAAATGTTCTTGCTAAAACGATAACGGGGACCAGGTCCCATGTGTCCCTTTCTACCATCATTTTCAGATCTAACAAATTTCACATGCCTTTCTTTAGTTTTCTCAGACTCTCACATTTCTCTTTCAAATGACCATTTCGACCACAGTGAGTGCACAAAAGGTTGTCAGATACAGACACATATTTGCTATAAGGATTATATGGGGATTCTATTGGTCTGCGTTCCAACCCTTTCTTTCCATTGAAACTCTGATTAGACAGATTATAAAGTATCTTAGAGGAGTCAGTCCATTTTAGAGAGTGGCTCAACTCCTCCTTGACCTTACTCAGATCCTTTCTCAGTTGAGAATTTTTTTCAAGAGAAGCAACTAACTTGGACTCAAGGATTTTAAGCTTTTCTTCCAGTTCTTCCTCAAGGATGCTAAGCTTTCTCTTTCCACCTACTGAGGTACCAGGTCCCTCACTGGGTTCCAGACTATCAGTCTCGAGGATACCTATCCTGATACTCAGTTCAGACATTTGAGCATTAAGAACTTAGTTTTCATCTTCGCACATACTCAACTTTTCACTCATCATCAAATTTTCAGAGGTCAGTTCATCAACTGAGTCAATTAATAGAGCAGCAAGTTTTTTCAAATTTTTAATAGGAAGAGAGTATAAATCATCTTTAAGATCAAGGAGAGTTACCTCATTTTGATCCTTTTTATCATAAGATTTAGCCATTAAAGAGAAAATGGAGTTGAAGACATTTTCATCATCTTCAATAGCCATCATTGAAACATCTTCATAACTTTCTGCATCTTCTTCTGACTCACTTGAATCATTTCCCCATACAGTAAAGGCTTTTCTCACCAACTGATCAGCATGAGCCTTTCTTCGAGCACTGTCTGGGACCAGGTCCCTCTTGCGAGGTCTGAAGTCCTGAGTTTCCTACTTCTGGCTGGGACAGTCCCTCATAAAGTGACCAGGTTTGCCACATTTATGACAAAGGTCATTTGCGTTTGCTGCTCTGCTGGTCAAAGCCTTCTTTTGAAAGACGTCATGTTTCTTAATGATTTTCTGAAACCTTTTATTAACATAGGCCATTTCATCCTCCTCAGTCGTATCATTTTGTGAGTTTTTCAGAGCAACAAATTTCTTTTTATTTCCCTCATTCATGTTTGTCCCCTGATTTTTGTTCAGCTCGTAGGTCTGGAGATTTCCAATTAGCTCATCCATGGAAAGTGTCTTCAGATCTTTTGCCTCTGTTATAGCATCAACTTTGCTTTCCCATGACTTGGGAAGAACCTTGAGAATCTTGCAAACTTGATTGCTTAAGGGAATGGGCTCACCTAAGCATTTTAGTTCGTTGGTGATGGAAGTGAATCTTGAGTTTATTTCAAAGATAGTTTCACCTTTCTTCATACAAAAATTCTCGTACTGAGTCGTAAGCATATCGACTATAGACTCTTTTACTCGTTGTGTTCCCTCATGGGCAGTTTGGGGACAGTCCCATATCTCTTTGGCTGATTCACAGGCAGAAATTATGTTGTACTCATCGGATCTAATCCCACACACTAGAATCTTCTTTGCTTTATAGTTCTTCTCTATCTTTTTCCTATCCGTCTCATTGTACTCCTTTCTAGTTTTGACAACTGTAGTGGTGAGCTCTCCATCATTCACCTCTTTTGTAGGAATATATGGTCCATCAAGAATGATGTCCCACAGCTCAGTGTCCTCAGCATTGATGTAGTCATGCATTCGATTCTTCCACCAGCCATAGTATTGACCATTAAAACGCGGTGGCCTAGTAGAAGACTGACCTTCTTCCATATTAGGTGGAGCAACCATTTCTTTTGGATCTTTTATTTTCTTGGTGTTAACTAAATCGAAAAGTACTGCTCTGATACCACTTGTTGGAATGTATGCGTCCACTAATCTAGATGGGACCAGGTCCTCAGCACAGTTACAATAACAGAAAATAAACAAAGTACTGAAAGTAAAGATTGCACAACAACTTTACGTGGAAACCTCCTTGCTCAAGGGAGTAAAACCACGACCTGGCCTGCCAGGACTTTTTAAACTGCTTCCACTAATCTTCTCAAAGCAAAAGTAAAAGCCAGTTTACAAAATGAGATTAACCTACTAATCTCCACACTAAGCAATATACCCTATTACTTAGACAAGCCTAAGTAGATACAACACTGCCCACTAAGCTATGGCCCCTAGATAACTTAGACTTTGCTAAGCGGATACCACACCGCCCACTAAATCAACTAGCTCCTAGATGACTTAGACTTTGACTGAGTAGATACAACACTGCTCACTAAATCGGCTAACTCTAACCGACTTAGACCTTTCCACACAGAAACAAATATCTGAATCCTTTATAGACTAGGAATAGATTTACAATATACACACGGAAGTATAACTCCTAAGACACACTCAGATGCTTGCAGCTTGATCAGGTCCTTGTTGTGCTTGCTGGAAAATACTTCACCAAAATGGTCTTTGCTTGTATACTTGAGAAGTTTCAAGATGCAAAAACCTATACAATGATATACACACAACTCAAACTCAACAAAGATGCTTCAGCACTTTATAAGATCCTTTTGTTGAGTGTCAGTATTGTTCTACCTTGAAGATGGCTTTTTCCTTTTAAGCTTGTGAGTTTTTGTTTGCCAAAATCTTGAGTTTGTGTTTTGTTTAAAGGGACTATATTAAAATGAACACAAACTCCTTGGGACCGCCCATTGGCTGAGAGCCTGCTGTTTAGAAAAGTTGTGCACCTACCACATCAGAAGTGGCAGCTTTTCTGACAACTGTTTTGTCGTCCTTTCACATCGCAGTCTTGCAGGGACTAGGTCCCTTGCAAACTTCTCTTAGTAAGTTCTTGAGAATACGTGTTGGCTCTCTCCTTTTGAATGAATGAATTAGTTTGTTGTTTTTCCTTGGATATATTTAGACATGAAAAGTTATTATCCAATGAACAAGCAACCGCATCACTTCTGATTGGTGGAGTACTCTGCAGCTTCACCAACCTTCTGACGCAGACAACTTTTCAGCTGTACAACACTTTGACCACTCTACAGAGGACGAAGTCCCTGCACTTGTGAGGAGATCATCAAAACATCATGGGACATAAGAACTTATCAAAATCTATACAAGAGTATAAGAAATGAGTGAGTACCAAACAATGCGGTACTCAACAAACAACCTACTAAACAAAGCAACACTAACCTAGAAAACAAGTACTCCTTTCATCCCAACCAAACCAACTCAACTACAACCTGCATAGAAATCAACCCAACCTAGCTGTTTATAACTACGATTCACAAGTTTCCATAATCACAGTGCAACAATTATAGTTTATCAATCACAAGTATAAAGTATGTCAATTACAAGTGTCTAGTAGATCAATTGCGATAATCAAGTAGATCATTCATAAGTATCAAGTTCATCAAATTGCAATAGTCAAGTACACCAAATACAAATCTCAAGTTATCATACACAATGTCAATCGAGACTCATGAGAAACTCCCATAGTCCATGAACTCACCGGTAATGACATCGGCATCAATAACACTTACCGACAATGACCTCAACATTAATAACACTCATCGATAATGACCTCAACATCAATAACACTCACTGACAATGACTTCAACATCATAACACTAACCAACAATGACCTCGGCATTAGCAACACTCATCAGAAATGAACTTGGCATCAATATTACTAGCCGGAACAATTTTTCTTCGGCATAATAATCACATGTCTCTTTACAGTGCACATAAATCAATGAAAATAAGCAATTACACGCCATAAGTAAGAGACAATAACTCAATCAATTCATATCCAAAGAAATGTCATCAAGCTTTTCATCAATCAACAAATTAGGTCCATAATACTGCAATTCACAAAGTACTATTATCAACATGTTACCTTTTTAATTAATCCCCTTTTTATTCACTACATAAGATCAATCAAGTGGAATAATTGAACCCATCACCTCATTCTCATTCCTCCCCAACTCACACAATGAAGGAAAATACATTATTCTACTAGTTTTATAAGGTTTATGAAGCACTTGCCTCAATTCAATCAAAAGCCAATTCAAGACTTGAGCCTTCCCTTTACGAACAATGTCCAAAGCCGCATAATCTAATTCAATCAAGTAATCATAATAAGATTTTGAAAATAACAACACCCAAATCATTCACTTTGAAAAATGGGTCAAATCAACTCAAAAACCCAATTTTGAAAATGAGGTTTGAATTCGAAAATCCTTACTTGAAAATTTCACCCTAGACATTTGAAACTCATTAGTGAAAACCATTTCAAAAAATGAATTAAAATCAGTTCATAATCACCATGTTACTATAGAAATCAATTTCTTGAAAAACCTTGTCATTTATCAATCAAAATCTCAAGTTTTGATGTTAAAATCCACAAATAATCAAAGAGAATGAAGTTTTAAAGTTACAAAGACTTACGCAATTGATTCACCACGAAAAATCTCTCAACTCTAAGGGTTTTACAAACTCAAAAATGGGGGGAAATAGGGCAAAACCCCAATATATCAGGCCAAAAAGGGTCTCATATGTCGCTTAAGAGAACCCCGCAAAAATTGGGGGTCTCGCTTTCGCAAACTAGGGTTCGCATTCCTGACCCTCGCGATCGCGACCCATGGTTCACTTAAGAGAACCCCGCCAACAAGGGGCCCTTCGCTTTTGCGATCAGGGTCTCGCTAATATGAACCTCGTGATCGCGGGGTACCTTTTGCGAAAGCGAGGCATACTAGCATTAGAAATATTAGCCAACTCTCAAAACATCAAATGAACCCTCGGGATTCATTCAGAACGTCGTACATACAAATCATATATTCTAATTGACTATAGTCGACATTTTGAACACAATGGAATCATCGAAACACAAATATGAGGTCTCCTTGATCTGAGTCTTGTGTAAGTCTCAAGAAAGGAACATAACACCTAAGAAGGCCAAATCAAGCTCAGAACTTCTAAAAATTCAACCAAGACCTCATCTAGGCCAGAAATCATCCCCCGAATCTAATAGAACTCTCAAAATTTTGATCCGAGCATTCAAATCCTGAATGTTGACCAAAGTCAGCCCGAAGGCTAAAATCTCAATAATATCCAACTTAGGATCTCAAATCCTAAAGAAAAACTCCGAATCTGAAACCAACAACTTTCATAGACCAAATTCCACCTTTCGGAGCTGATGTAATCGGAGAAATTCTATTCTGACACTCGAAACTCTAATAGACACCGAAAACCATTTTTTAACAACTTAAGTCTTTCAAAATAAAAACTTCCATAATTCATAACTTTTACCTCAAAACTCGAAACTAATTTCAAAACTCATTAAAAATTACTCGGGGCCAGTATCGAGAGGGATAAAATGATAATTTTACGAAGAATACTAATAATGACCTACCGGATCATTACACCGTGATTATCTTAAGCTATACAACAACTTTGATCAGATACCGAAACAGGCAAATAGTTTTTATTTTTTGGATAAAATGCAAATGTCTAACATGAGGATTAGATATGATAAGTCCAACTTTTTTGTTAGCTATATTTATAGAATATAGAACTTTGAGAACGCTTAGCAAGTGAAACTTAGGGTGTGTTTGGTAATGGAAAAATTTTTCTTGGAAAACAAGTGGATTTTTAACTTATTTTCTCATGTTTGGTTGGTGAGTAGAAAATATTTTTTAATGTTTGGTTGGTAAATGAAAAATATTTTCAGAAAGTATCTTTTATTTTGGACTTGAAACTAGAGAATATTCTTTAGAAAAATAATTTCTGACCCGCTAGCGTAAAAAATGAAATTTTAAAAATTTGAATTATTTTTCAAAAATTATTTTTTTTTTAAAAAAAATTGTCGGTGGTGGTGGTTTGGGGATGGCTGGGGTAGGGGTAGTGGCGGAGCCTTCGTGGAGGGGGTTCAACTTATAAGAAGTAAATAAAAAAATGGAGCAAAATGATCGGGAAAGAAAAAAATTTATCCTTAATCCATTAATTATTATTTGCCTTGTCATGCCGCATTTAGCGTTTCTTCCTACTTTTACCATGCTTCATTGATTCTTTTTTAAAAAGTGATTTTTTTCTTTAATTTTTTTATTATTTTACTTTATTTTGAATTTTTAAAATAAATTAAATTAGTATTCATTCAATCATATGTTACTTTAAAAATTGTTTAATACTCTTTAAAATGTGTGGGGATTGAGTTACTAATATTATAATGCATATTAAAAGGATAAATAAATGGCATCGCCAATTTTTTGTTCATTTATTCAATTTATAAGGTTTTCCATCAGTAAAAAAAGATGAATAAATCATATAAATGTAGTTTACGTCTCTCTAGAATAGAACTGAAAAAATGAGAAAGAAATATGATGAATAATCATGCCTTTCAAATTTATACGTTCGATTAACTTTAGTTTAACTTATCTTTAAAGTATTTTTTCTCTATCTCAATTTCAAGTTTAAGAATAATTGACAGTTTTTTAAAAAGTTCCTTTGAATTAGTATATAAAAAGAGTGTTATGTAAAAATAAAATGAGCAATAGAGATAAAAATAATAAAATACAAAAATAAAAATAATGTGCCTTAGAAATATGAACAAATGAATATTGAAAAGGAGAAATAACATTAAAAAAACGAAAAGAAAAAAAAAACAATAAAGCTCCAACCCAAAAATGTTGAGCCCATCTCAGCCTTGCTATTTGATTTTCCAAATGAAGAAAACAAGAAAAAATTAAGGAAAGTGTTGTTGCGCATAATCGAACTCATGACGTCCAAGCGAATTCTTGAACCCCCTTTACCACTGAGCTAGCCTCTTTACATGTGTTTAGGGGTTCATTTTAATATATACACACATAAAAATAGAATTTGACCTTATATATACCGTGTAATTTTTCGACGAGGGGGTTCGGGTGAACCCCCTAATCCTCCATGTAGATCCGCCCCTGGGTAGGGGTAGGAGTGACTTAAAAATCAAATTTTTTAAAATTTGAATTTTTTTTCAAAAATAACTTTTTTAATTATTTTTTTGACAGGGGAGGGGGGGGGGTAGGGGGTAGCGTAAAAAATGATATTTTTTAAAATTTGAAATATTCTTCAAAAATATTTTTAAAGAAAAAATTGACAGAGGGTGGCCTGGGTGGGTGGGTGGGGGGGGGGGTATAGGGGTGGTGATGGCGTAAAAATTGATTTTTTTTTAAATTTGAAATATTTT
>JAJOOR010028880.1:0-13079 GCA_036250505.1 Solanum acaule
ATTTATGTATCATTCTCTTTTTCTCTTGCTCCCTCAGTCCCGATTTCCCCTTGATTATGCTTATCGCTTATGGTCATTTTAATTGCTTCCGCGACCAAGGATGTGTAATGATATGCTATGAGGCTTGTTTGAGGTTCCTTTGGGTTCCCCATTCGCCGGTCACGTCTAGGCCCTAGGCTTGGGTCGTGACAGGCCCCTCCTATGAGACTTTAACCTAGTCTCTAGAGCTCTCATGAATACCAGGCACACGCATGGCCTATTGGCACAAAACCGCGTTGAACAACGAAATTACTATGGTCATAATGTGATTGGTAAAGTCTCTGATTTACAATAAGAATTATTGGTTCATAGAAATATTATATTTCACCGGTAATTCTGTAAATTAAATTTTATCGATCTAAGTTTGGTTCATAGTCCGAAAGATACCAAACCTATTGCATTTTGTCCTGAAGATCCAGCAAGTTATATATTTTTTCCGTATAAAATCTTTAAAATAGTGGGCGATTATAATATTATTTGAAAGATTTTACACTTGTCACCTTTCAAATGATCCACTTGTCTTATGCTTACCAACTATTAGTGGCATTTGATTGTTTCAAGTGCATGTGAGTATTTTTCCACTATAAATAGTCACTCAATTCTCTGCAATTGAAAAAACAAAAATAATTTTTATTTATTTATACTCTTTCTTTGGTTTCAATTACTGTTTCCACTCTCCCTTTTTAGTTTTACTTATTTTAAATTAATAGTTGTTTTATATCCCCTAATAACTTGTTGATGTTAATTAATTTGTTGATTCCTGCATCCTCTATTTAAGATAGGATAGTGCTTGTCTAATCTTGGGGAAACATTTCACACCGTTGAAATAGCTTCTTAGGACACTGCCCAACACGACTCAAGTATTTATCAATTTTATGCACTATTATTATATATCATCATAGTTATTTTCATCTTATTTTCAGGACTACTATTTTGCTAAATAATATTATATATTATTATTGTGAAATTTCAATTATCCCCAACAGGTTCAACGTAAAACCTTTTTGAATACTACACTTCATTTTTCAATCGGGATATTATAAGTGACAAAATAGTTTTATCAAGATTCAATGAGATTTAATTCTTTATCACTCCGAGTTACTTTAAAAAAACTTTCCTTTTCCTTACTAACCAAACGTTCGTAAACACTAAATTAAGCAAAACCATGAATAATAAATTGTGATACACATATAGATAATCCTCATTAGGCTAATATTATCAAAATTACATGTTACCTTATACATGCCACTAAAAGCTTTGAGGAACAGAGACTCTGCCTTTTCTTAAAAGTAGTATAGATAAAAAGTGTTTAAAAAATGAGAGTAATCATTTTAGGAATTGGATGAATGACAACGATTTGAATTTGCAAATATGTTTTGGACATAATTTTCCAAAGCATATTTCACTATTTTTTTTTTAAAAAAAAACATGAAACAAATTATGTATATGTAGAAGCGCGCTTAATTGATGCAGTTCTTTATCATTATCACAAATCATAATTATATATATAGTCAAATCTTTTGATAGTGGATTAGTGGTAACATTTGTCTAAAAGTTTCATGATTGCGATAGTAAGGTGTTAGATGGCTGAATTTGACGAGTGAAAATGGATTGAGTTAATAAATGAGAGCATTATTAACCTACTCAAATTTGGGTGAGTCGTATTTTCATCAGCTAGTTTGTCAATTCTAAGCCAACGTTTGGCCATAGATTTCCAAATATTCTTGGCAAATATTATTTGGGTGAAAATTTGGGTGAAATTTCACCATGTGTTTGGCCATAATATTTGGGAAACATATTTCACTTTTTTAGAAAAATATGTTTTATACCCATAAATTTTAAAATCCATTAAAACTAACCATAAGTTTGTATTACAAGTCAATTGGATCTTTGTTGCAACAAATAACAAGTAGTGTCCATGACACTAGAGCAATGTGGTAGTTTGGAGTGAGTGCAACAAGCATCATTTCATACATCGTGAAGTAGACAAAGCACATGACTTGAGCCGATTGTTCATCATTTTCATCAACAATCATATCATCATTTTCATATTCACTGAATATTTCATCACTACTTTGATTTCACTTAAAAATTATGTAATACAACGCAAACTACTACTATGGAGGGTGTTTTTGTAAAAGATAAAAGTTTGGTGTAAAATTTCAACTTTTAAAAGATCTCAAATAATGAGATTTGACCCAAATACTAGAAAAAACTAGTATTTGGGAATTTGGGACGTTTGCCAAATAATGACAAATTCTATGGACAAACACTATTTGCCAAATTCCCCCCCAAATATTACTTGGGAAATCTATGGCCAAACGGGTCCTAAGATTAGTTATAGACAATGCCATGATTAAATATTGATCGAATCCTTAAGGTAGGGATGACAAATTAGTTCATAAAAACATGATTCCTTTATTCCGCGCAAGTTTGGTAAAAATAATATTCTTCCTAGTGCTATGAATTCAAAAGTTGGTAAAACTATGCTTCAAAAAGAGCGAACACAATGAGGCCCTACACGGCGTGAATCCAAACTAGTCGGGGTCCAATACAGGTACCAGACATCAGACATCGGATTCAAAAAGAGTGAACACAAAAATCGTCCTTAGTAATTATTTCTGTGTCCAACTTGATCAACATACATGTTGTTTTGATCAATCACATGCCACAATAGGCTTTGAGGAACAAAAACTTCTCCTTTTCCCTAAATATATTAGAAATTGCACAAAATGAGAGCTATCTTTCAAGGAATGGGATGAATAACAACTTTCCCAGTGGCTCTTCCAGTTTCAAGATAAGAGAAAGCATCCACAACCTTATCAAATGGGAATGGTCCTTTTGGATCTATCACTGGTTTCACCTTCCCATTCTCCAAGTATGGGTTCAGTTTCTTCAACATCTCTCCATTTGATGTCACCACAAATCTAAAACCTGGTGGAGTTACTGCCCCTGTTAGCACTACCACACTCCCACCTTCCTTCACTGCCTTTGCGGCCTTTTCACCCTGACCTGTAGTCAGTACCAAGAGGAAGAAATGGTTGTTAGTAGAGGCGGATTCAGAATTTGATTAAACTCGATGGATTCAACCATTAAGATTCTTAGTGCTGCAAACATTGTACAAGAATTAACTTAAATAGCAACCTACTCAACCGCTTAAACTAAAGATAGCGGTAAGATGTACAATATATGTATGATATGTATATAATCTATGTATATCGGCTAGAAAAAGTAAATAATGAATCGGGCAGGCTATTTATGTAAAGATCCCAACATTGTACTTATGAAAAGATGAGTTCAGAATTTAATAAGGAAATTTTGCAATTGTAGTTTTTTATCATCAATTGATTCAAAATATGCATCAAAACAATCCCCATTTGACCATCAATTGATTCAAAATATGCAGTTTTGATCTTTATGCTTGTGAATATTCACTACTATTAACTGTTAAATCATTTAGTTAGCTATGTGTCATGTTAAATTTGTACGTGCATTTTGTCCCGACAATGTGTATATTAAAATGGCCATTGTTTAAGTTGAAACTAAGTTCTTACCAACAGAATCATAAACAACATCAAACTTGTCAGGCAGATCTTCAAAATTCTCCTTAGTGTAGTCAATAGCTAAATCAGCTCCTAAGCTTTTCAGGAGTTCCAACTTCCCTGTGCTTGAGGTAGCTGCTACTTTTGAAGCACCAAATACATGTTTAGCAAGCTGCGTAACAGAAAAAAACACGACACATCAGCTTCATTTTTTAGCAGCAGGGGCACATGAAAATAAAAAAGGATTGAACATGCAGAAAAGATAGCAAAAGCTACCCGGCCTACTAGATCGTTTACACAAAAATAGGGTAAGAGGCTATTCCCTTTTATTTATCTTTAAAAATGTCCAATGGATTACTGAATCCATATGATGTAATGTGGCGAGATGAAGAAGACGGGTGACTGCTAATTCAGGGGAGTAAATGATGAAGACTGAAAAAACGATTTAACTTGGCATTGTCCTCAAAGAATTCTACTGAAAGCCAAGTCAGTATGCTATCTTCATAGACACTAGCACCAGAATATTTTAATCTGTTGTAGTGGACAACCTGTCTTATCTTTTAAGTTACTAATCTCACTCTTTATGGACGGTTACTCATAGTTATCGTTAGGTGACCTGAACACTTCTCTAGAAATCATGCTTTTCTAAAACTGAATAATACATTTAAATGAGACTTATTGAAATGTTCATACCTGGATTACAAGGGATCCAACACCGCCAGCACCTCCCAAAACAAGAATGGATTTGCCAGAAGAAAATCCAGCTTTCTCAAGACCTTCATAAGCAGTCTCAATAGCTAGTGGAAGAGCAGCAGCCTCTGTAAAACTCAGATTCTTGGGTTTCAAAGCAACTAGTTTCTCTTCAACAGCAGTGTACTCAGCTAAAGATCCAAATTGCTTTGGTCCATCTAATGCTTTCTCATGTATATCTCCATACACTTCATCTCCTTCTTTTAATTCCTTTACTTGACTACCAACTTTCACTACCACACCAGCAACATCATAACCTGGCACAGTCTACACAGAAAGAAAATATATGTTTTAGACCACATATACAGAAATATTATGTGATTTTGTCCTATTTTCCTGTTGACTTGTATTGTCACAGAGGGTACACTTTTATTTACTTAATTATAACTTCAACAAGGCCCCTAATTTGCGAGTCTAATTCTTTTCCATGGTCCAAACACACATGGAAATTCTACGTTAACATCTTAAATTGTGTGGTTATCTCATCTAAAAACTAAAAATGTTAGAAAAATCATAATTTTATTCAATCATTTACATCTTCAACAATTGCAGAATGTTGAGATACATATAATTAAGTAAATAAATGTATGTTGTTTCTAACAGCTTAAGCTTTTAGATTAGATGTCACACACTTCAACATGGTATCACAATAGGCAAAAGTCCTGAGTTCGACTCTCATTGCCACCCATTATCATAAAAAATATCTACGTGCTTGACTCATGAAAATGAATCAAACCCCCACACGAGGGGCATGTTTCAATAAATAATTAAGTAAATGAATGTGTGTTCCCTCTAACAACATAAACTTTTAGAAGAAACGTCATACAGTTAAACACAAGATAGTACAGATAGTCTCTAATTTAATATTGGCCACCAATGAGGGTCACAGAAATCTAAACACTAGTAGTGAACACTGTAGTCATTAACTGAAATAAACACGAAAAGTAGTTGAACGTCATTTGTGTTGAAATCTAAGGAGAAAAGCCGCACTAACACTATAACACAAATGATAAGAAATGCAAATTTACAATTCAAAAATGGAATTCAAACCAAACTCAAAGATAACAAGAAAAGGGTGCCTAAACTTACTGGAAGTGGAGAATCAGTGGCCTTAAATTTTCCGAGCCTTCGTTTAAAATCAACTGGGTTAAGAGCAGCAGCAACAACCTTAATCAAGACTTGATCTTCCTTAATGTCAGGAACTGCAACATTGGACTCCAACTTCAAAACATCAACACTTCCATAATCAGTATAACTCCAAGCTTTCATTTCAGAAGGAATAGAAATGCTTGTGGATGTTTCAGCAGCTGCAGCTTGAGAACTAGCAGAGACTCTAAGAGGCAAAACAGTGGAAAATTGGCTTCTTTGAATAAAAGTTTCAGCTTTTCTGCTACCCTTTACTCTAAGAACAGAAGTTGAAGAAAATGGAGAGTGAAGAGAAGAGAAAGAAGAGGGTGGATGAAGGGGTTTGAGTTGAAGAGTAGTGGAAGATAACAGAGCTTCCATTGTTCTTCTTTCTTTCCAACTGTTTTTTTACCTCTCAGTCAGTATTTTCCTCAACCACTTTATGTGCATGATAGAGAAGATGAAATGCTTGATTTTGGCTTCTATTTTTTTTTTTTTTGGGTAGAATTCATTTTCGACCATCCATTTGTTAGTAAAATAGTGATTTGGCATATCCTGTCCTCATAATTTTCCCTGTTTTTGATGAGGCCACAAGGAAATTAATAGCCACAAACTAACAAGAGCATTCAAGACACAATATACCAACATGATGAGTTGTGGTGAAAAGTTGAACTGTTTCATCCTTAACTAAAAGTTCGACTTCGAGCTAAGAGTATAAAGAAAATTCTATTGAGAGAGCTCAAAATAGACACTGCAGTGCGAATTCGAATTAGTCGAAACTCCAATGGAGTGGGAATACAAAATAAGAACAACATAATGGGCCTGATGGTAAACTTTTTTATTTATTTATTTAAGTATTTGTGAAGTTCTAATGTGTTGGAGATTAGTGACTATGGATAGATAAGATTTCAAATATAGGATTTGCAAATTTTTAGCAACTTTTCTTTGTTATATTTAGAGAAAATGGCCTGAATCCCTCCTAATCTATATTTGGATTTTCAATTACACATTTTAATTTTATAGGAGTCCTATCACCCCTCTGAAGTGTTTAAAACTGAAATTAATATCTCCCTAAATGCTTAGTTGGCAAAGAGAGTGTATTTCACTCTCTTTGAGGCACAAAAAACAAGTATTAAAATTTTATTTTTAATATCTCTTTTCAAAATATATGTATTTTTATTTTTATTTCTTATTATTGTCTGTCTTCTCCATAGCAACCAAATTCCTTCACCGGACTCACCATTGTTTATTTCACACAAACTTTTATACTCACATGTAAAAAACTTTTAAGAACCAATCAATTCAATTGAAGATAAAATGACATGTATTTATATCATTCAAAAAAAGAGATTTGGATCATATTTGAAAAGAAAAAATCAAATTGGATTTACATCAAATTCAAGTGAACTCCCAAATGAGAATGTTTTTAATTTTTTTTTCTCTTTGCTGCTTGACCAGCAGCCACCATCGTCGCCTCCTCCGGTAAAACCCAAACCACCAACAAAAACCCTTTCTCCCCTCCCCCTCTCCTCTTATCTCTCTCTCGTTCCAAGACAACCACCATGAAAACCTACCTCTGTTCTCACATTGAGGTCGCCTACAACAACAACAACTAAACCGTGTGGCTGCACTACTCCAACCAATGAGCTCCGGCGAAGCAAGCAAAACTTCGACGAAGCAGCGTATGCACGGATCCTTTTATTTTGTTTTTCAACGTTCTCCGACAAGCAAAACTCGAATATTGCTTGACAAGCTCTTGCTATCAATATTTATCTTTGTTCACAATTCAATAGGAATTTGAAAGAATTGGGAGAAGAATTTACTTTAGGAATTTGAAGAAATTGGGAGAGTATAGGAGAAAGTGGAAAAGAATTATAAAAAAATTAAAATAATAATAATAAATTAATCAATTTCCACCTGTCAAATGTGTGAAGTTCACATGCCAAGATAGATGTGGTTGTGGCTTTTTAAGGGTGTAATTATTACAGTTTTAAACAGTTTATGTGGGTGATAGGACTCGCATAAAGTTAAAATGTATAGTTAAAAATTCGGATATAGATTAAGGGGGCTTTTGACTATTTTCTCTTATATTTACCCCAAGACACTTTCTATTGAAATAGTTGGATCTATGTTGCTGATTTTTTAAAAAATGTCAAGGAGTGCGTACAGATCCTCCAAAAATAATGCTTTTTTGGAGGATCCGACTCATAGGGCCCTCTGCTTTCTTTATCTAGTTTGACTTTAGTCCATCTAGCACCTTCATCTCGTGGAGGAAAAAAAACAAAATGTATTTATCATGTTGGCTCTCATTGTTCTACTACTTGGCTTCAAGCCTTAAAAACACGTCTTTTGCAAAAACATAAGGTAAGACTGCGTACAATAGACCCTTGTGGTCGGGACCCTTCCCGAACCATGCACATGATAGTGGGAGCTTTAGTGCACCGGACTGCCCCTCTTTTGGCTTTAAGAGAAGCTTGGTAGCTCCGTAACCTGTCAAGGAGGTGGTTTTGCCTATCTATAAGGACAGTAGTATTGACGATCGATTTTACCTTCCATGTTCTCACTGTGAGATGAAAATAAGAGAGGTCAACCGAAGATCAACAACATACCCAGTGAAATCCCACAGGTGGGGTTTGGAGAGGGCAGATTATACGCAAACCTTACCCCTACCTTGTGGAGGTAGAAAGGTTGTTTCCAAAAGACCCACGGCTCATGTACATGGCCAAATATTTGTGATCGACCCAAAGAACCAGTACTATCATACATAGTTCATAATTAAGATGAACTGACAACTATTTACTGGAAGGTCAGACATAAAAACGATACAAATTACACACAAATCACAAGATGAACTAGAGGTCATGTATGAGGTTAAAGTGGATCTATGTTACTAAAAGGAACTTGGCTTTACATCAAACATTTTTTTTCAGTTCATCTCTTCTTGTTTTGGAGCACATTTTGGATGGAGCCCGTAATCGCAACGTTTGCAGAAGAAAGCCCACCCGTACCCCATCTCCCTGCACCCGCTGCAAAGATACACTTGCTGATGAATCAGTGCAAGTTCATGCTCATTGTGAATTTCATCTCCCCCTTTCTTGGGCCAACCCGTTGTATTTTTGTCGAGTTGTTGCTGCAAATTCTTTATATGTTCTTCTGTGAAGGGATAGGCTCCTGCACCATGTGTCTCTAACAGCTGCCTTACTTGTGTATTCACAGTGCAGCCATTAGGACTAATTGCTATGGCCACTGGAATGCCTACAATGTTGAATCTGCGCGACAGGAATGACCTCCTTTCATCGTCGAAAGGAAGTGCCAACCAGGGCATACTTGAAAAGAAGTTATTAAAGGAAGACTCATCTTGATCACTAGAGATGAAAATAACTTCAAAATTTTCATCTTTCTTCTTGATTTCTTGGTATGCAGTTACGAGTTTGGGTTGAAATTCTCGACTTGGGAGACTCCAACTTGCTGCAAAATACAGTACAATGTTGTTCCCTACTAGTTTGTGTACAGGAACCTGAACAAGTACAATGAAAAATAACATGATTAGCAAACTTCATCAATACCTTTGAAATGAATTCACAGTTTCATTCACTTATTTCAAACGACTAAACTTACCTTTAAACTGCCATTTGAAATGACAAAATCTCGATCTGGGGTAACAAGAATAGACTCTAATGTTTGTGCTTCTAGTTTTTTCTTCTTTAGATTAGCCAAAGTTACAAGCTTTTCTTGTGTGAAAGGAAATGCTTCATCTCCATATTCTTCGACAAATTTAACTGCATTTTGCTGCAGAGTCTTCCCATCTGGACTTAATACGACAAGCTGTGGTAGGAGTTTATGCTCAAAGTACTGAATAAGTCTGTCACAGTTCTTGTCTTTGAAAGGTAAAGCCAACCATGGCATTGCTTCAAAGCTTTCTTTAAAATCCTCATATTTTTCATCCAGAGAAATCAGCACAATTTCAAAGTTGTTTCCTTTAAGCTTTTCGTATACCTCTGCTAGCTTCAAGGTGAAATTCTTGCACCCTCTATGAGTACTCGTTCCGAAATATAGGCAAACTGTTTTCCCTTTAAGCTCAGACACGGAAATCTGTAAACAAGCATGTCGAAAATAAGCACAAAAACTACGATGCATAGAAATGATCAGCTCAAGGACATTACCTTGTTCTCTTCATTCGAGATCAAGAAATCGCGTGATCCATAGACCAGAAGAGACCTCAAAGATTGATTCTCCTTAGCCCTCTCTTCTTCCAGCCTCAAGTTATTAATTCTTTCAGATGTAAATGGATAGGCTTCAGGACCAAAATGCTTGATAAGTTTAACGCCCTCGTTGCTCAAAACTTTGCCTGTCCCATCAAGAATCACAAGATGTGGAATTGCCCTTACTTTGAACAACTGCTTTAAGTTCTTTCTAGCCTCAGCATCAGAAAAAGGAACAGCAAGCCACGACATTTTCCCAAAGTATTCATTAAACGATTCGTCATCTTTATCAGATGAAATGAACACTATTTCAAAATCACCTTTAGGATATAGACTCTCGTAAGCTTCCACCAACTTTGGTGTAAACTGGCGACATGGACCACACCACGAACCGGAGAAATACAAGCCCACAATCTTTCCTGTTATGCTGCTAAATGTAACCTACAAACAAGCATAAGATCAGTGATCCAGTTTGTTTTTGTTCAATCTTTCTTGTTCTTAGATAAGACTACAGAGGAAGTATATACAGTCAAACCTCGTTATAACAACCATTCATTATAACAACTTAGAGCACCTCACTTACACTTACCTGTTCGCCATTTCTACATATTAGAAAGTTTCTCTCCTTTGAAGACAGTACAACTGTGAGATCATTCGAGGAGCTTTCTTGATCAATTGCCATAGCCATCAGTTACTGCTTCCTATATCTCTCAAAAATGTACAACACTCAACATGTTTCATTTGACATGTTCTGTTTGATTCTCTTAAAGGGAACTTATCAGGGACAACAAGCACTTGCCGGTCAGTTTCATCTGAATTTTCAATCTGGCCGGCCCTGTCACAATATTATATACTTTGAAGGGCATTTTACTACAATGTACTACAATATTATATAATCAAAATAGACTATACAATAGTGACAAATGAAATGGAATATTATTATTATTAGAATGGACAGTGGCATCTTGATTCCTCCACTTACCAAGATTCCTCTTATATGATGCTTTGTCTTTGGCTGCCGGCTTCTCCAAACAACTTTGTTAAAATTCTCTTTATTTCTGTATCTCTTTTGATTGGGGTACTGATAAAAATAATTTTTTCATTACTTAATCATATAGTAATATTTTCATGTACATATGTAGCTTATCATCTGAAGGAGAAAAGTAACCTGTTAACTTTAAAATAACTAATCAAATTCTTATAAGCTTTTCCAGTCCAGGTAAGTGAACATCATTTTCATGTCAATCATCTTTACCTGGCATCAGAGCCAGAGCCAGGTCCATCCTCGTTTGGGCTCCAGGTTCACGCTCCAGTTGGGCCTGGGCGTGAAGGAGAGTGTTAGAGTGGGTTAAAGTCCTACATTGGTTGGAAACGGACTGGTGATCTACTTATATGAACTTAGCAATTCTCCACCATGAGCCAGCGTTTGAGGTTATTGATCACTATTAAACGATGTATATGTGCCTCATGTTATAAAAAACATAGTCATAAAACAAGATTTAGAAGCCATCAACCATAATCACAAATTATGCTTTGAAACAAACTTCATCATCACAACACATCCTTCATTTGTTGTTTTTTTGTCTGTGTTGCTCTGTATGATCTTCCTCAGGCCTCAGGATCCATGTTATCCTTTTTCTTCTAGATTACATTTGGTGTGCAGATCAAAGTTACACTCTTCGCAATGGAATGACCATATCGGTCCTCTTGGTATGCCACAAGCTTTGAAAAACGACTCAAGGATTGCATCCTTTCATCGCCAAAGGGAAGAGCTAATCATGGCATTGTAGCAATTTAGTCACCAGAGCATACGTGATTTTTGTCACTGGATAAGAAAATTACTACCATATGTTCATTGGCTTTAATTTTCTGGTATGCTTCTTTGTGCTTTGGTATAAAAGCACAGAATGGTGGACATGAATGTGCAGACAAGTAAAAGAAGAATATTCTTCCCTACAAGATCAGACACCAGACTCTACAAAGAGAAAATTTTGGTCACTCGTTGTAGATAAGAGATAGATTAAAGCATCAACGGTGAGGGCTTGTCATGCTAGTTGTATCATAGTACCCAAACCATCATGAATAACATGTATAGAAAGGGGATCATCGCGATCTCAAAGTTCTCCCTGTGTCTTCAGCTTGTCATACATCTCAATCAGCTTCTAATCAAATGATTCACATTCTTCGAAAGAGGTCACTGAGAAATACAGGCCTACAATCTTGCATTCAAGCTAAGCAAAGGAACTCACTATCTAAGTAAAACCTCCGCGCAGGTACTGGAACAGAAAGTTATTAAAGGTTCTATGATATTTGACAATCATAGAACTTCATGCTATTTGACAAAGGTTACCAAACAAAATTATCAGTAAAGATGTGTTTTTTCCTGAAACGTCCACGAAAAGAAGTACTGCAAGAAAAATTCGAACACAAGAACAGCATCTTACAGTGAAACAAGCAAAGGTTTCCAGAATGAAGCATCCATAACATTTGGAATACCATAAGGATAAACCATTGCATTCTTTACCAGAAATTCTAAAAATTTTAAAAGCTTATCATAGTGAAACCAACACTCTCCGATGTAGCAGATAATCATAACACTGAGAAACGAAAATATTGAAATCTGATTCAGAAAATCAATGTCATATTCTTTGCACAAATAACTTGACTCATGGAGACAATTTACCTGGAGATAGACAGTATAATCTGGATCAAACACAGGTCCAATGTTTAATGAAACTTGTATTGCATAAAAGTGACAACAGAAGATTTTAGGATAGAAGTGTCTCACAAAGAACAATTTCAAAACTCACAAATATGCTTCTTAACTAAAGATTTGATAGCAAATTCCTCATAGCCACCAAGACATAACAACAAATTAACCTTTGAAACAAACTTCACCATCACAAATCCATCCTTCATTTGCTTTCTGTTCCTCTTTGCCTTGATCCTTTTGATCTTCCTCGGTATCCATGTTGCTTTCCTTTTTCTCTTCTAGAGCACATTTTTGGTGCATATCAAAGTCACACTCTTCGCAATAGAATGACCATATCTGTCCCGCCTCATCGCATACATCACAAACGTAAGCAGAACGCTTAGAAAGCAGAAGTTCATGCTCGTGAAGTTTGTGCATAATTTTCTCAGGCCACCCCTTTGCCATTTCTGCAGTTTCTGCTTCAATCTCCTTCATACGCTCCTCGGTGAATGGAAAAGCCTTAGCACCATGACACATGATCAAACTTCTGGCTTCAGTTGTAACAGTCTTGCCTGATGGCCCTACAGCAACCAATGTTGGTATGCCACGAACTTTGAATAGGCGACTCAAATATGTCTTCCTCTCATCACCAAAGGGAAGAGCCAGCCATGGCATTGTAGCAAAATAGTCATCAAATGAGGCTTGATCTCGGTCGCTAGATATGAAAAT
>JAJOOR010028881.1:0-12751 GCA_036250505.1 Solanum acaule
TTAAGAATGTTAGCCAAAAGCCTCAACTAACAACAGGACAAAACATGAAATCATTATTGTTATTCTCCCTCCAATTTCCCAAACAGCTACAACAGGAGAATTACACTCCTGTATTCCTATAACTACTTTATTCACAGGGTTTGTTGTTTTTGTATGTTACTAATAAGTTCAGGTTCATTCAAAACATGCAGCACTTGGAAAAACCTAATTGAGCTAACTGCATTACCACACCGAAAAGAAATAAGATCAGACTAAACAATAAACAAGGAAGAGAGAAAAAAAAAAGAAAAGGAGACACTACCCCTCTTCCACATGAATTCAAAAGCTTACCATGGGATGCCCCTGCGCAGTCTTGAGCAAAGAGAGGGGAAGCTGAGACAGAAGAAAAATAAAAATTAGAGCTTCATAAGAACTCAAAACCCTAACCCTAACCCTACAGCTCAGAAAGCGATTTTCGCTAAACCTACCATCTTTATATGGGGGGAAATTCCGAATTCAAAATAGCCTGCAAAAGTCAAAACACACGGATTACCAATAAAACAAAAAAACTGATCCCGAAGAACTGCACACACAAAAAAAAGAACACTTAAATCTGTAAATTCTCTCTTTTTTTACATTCAAAACCTAGACACACTAAAATCTGTAAATTCTCTCTTCTTTACAATCAAAACCTAGATAGTGCATGAGTTTATACGCATAATCTTTGCTAATACATATAAGATATTCAAAGCCTTACCTAGCTTGATCTTCGTCTTTTTCCTCGCTTTGTTGAAAAAAAAAACCGAAAGTGTAAGGTTCCTGGATTAAACTTGAACTGTACCAAGTGGAATCCAGCTTTATTGTAAATTGAAAATTTTCTGTTGTACCGCCGTTAGGGCTATGAATTATGAATTGGGTGGGCTCCACGTTTCATGGGCTGTATAAATTGAATATGGTTGAAGATTGTTTAAAAGAAGGTGAAGTACTTGTTAGATGCATGTTAAAAGAGGGACATCAATATCTGTCTACCCCTAAAAGTGGTTAAGAAGTTTTGGGACCAAATGGTAGCAGTCGCACAAAAAAAAGTTGAAAACAAGATTACGAGGACTACAAATTTGTTGTGTGGCTGGCACGAGGTGACACTTTATGGCAGGGAGATTCCAATTAATGTCATAAAGAGAATTGTTACATGTAATTTAGGCGGCTATAACATTTTATTACTTTCTCTATTCAATAATATTTGTCCATTATTAACTTTATACATTTTTTAAGTAACTATAAATAAAAGGGTAATTTTACTATATCACATTTTGAATATAATAAACACAATATCTTGAATAATGTAATAGATAGATGACTATAATTAATAACAACGGTAAATTAGGAACTAAGTGTAAAATTATCCATTGATTTCATAAAGTAGACAAGTATTGTTGGACATCCCAAAATAATATACTGGACAATTATTTGGACGGAGAGAGTATAAAACTTGATCTCATCTCTCTTCTTTTGAAAGTTTAGTAATATTATTGTTGACATGGAAGAAGTTCATCTTGAATTGTAGTGACATAGGGGTGAGTTTTTTCTTAAAGGGTTAATTGATAATCTGATAGTAAATAGTAAATATATTATACTTTTGATATATAAAGTTCTTCATTTAAGATTTAGTTTCATATTGTTACTTCTTAGTGTCTCAAACTCTTAGTTATTCTATAAGATGTTAATGTTTGCTTCTGAGCAATATGAGTTACATCATTAATTGATTTGTCATTTTGTTTATAAATGATTTTCACTGAATTAAAAATTTGTATAAAATCTAAACGTTTAAATCGATAAGGATCAATTCAATAACGATCTAACATGTCTATAAATCGATAACCAATAAAACATATAGATAAACCTCAAAATCAAACCCTAATGTGTTGTATTTGCCAATATCAATATTTACACCAAACCCAAATACTGTAACCTTCAAAATTAAAGTTTAACATGAAAATATATATTATCTAACCATGATTAATTAATAAATATATATGTGAAAAACACATATCAATTTTATTTATTTAGTGTATGCAAATAATAAGTGTCAATTAGTACTCTTACCATGTAGTGAGATGGATAAGTCGATCCTTCATCTTTAATTAAAAATTTTAGATTCAAATATTGAGATTGGATAAATCTTTAATAGGGCCTATTATAAACCCTATATATGATAGGAATTTACATAGTCGATTCAGTAAATATCAAATATAATATGATCATAACCACTTTTTAATAAATACAACTTAAACTAAAAAAATAATGCACTAAAATTAAACAAGTGGATCATGAGAGTGGGTTCCACTGAGCACATAGAATTGCCTCGTGATACACACTGTGATACACCCCATGCCTTTCCACATTGCCTCACTTTAATTAGAAGCTTCCTTTTCATGTCAACAATTTATAGCTTACTCTTCGACTTTCTTGTTGCCTTTATTATACTAAATTACTAATGAAATATATTTGATTCGAGTACTAAAAATTGTGTTTTGATTTAATAATTATAATTATTTGTCATAACGAAATGATATATCAAATTTTATGATAAAATTTTGTAGCTATCATTTTTATCATGAGATGAAATTTGTTGTAGTAATAGTAGTGTTTTCGCCACATTACGTTATTTTTAACAAAAATATTTTAACTATAATATGATACAAAGTATGTGATTTGTCGCAACTTAATTAATGTGTAGAAATTCAACTCTTAGGACTTAGGGAAGGGAGTTTAAATCTAATATATGTATAAAGTTTATCCAAAATAGTACACCACAAACTAATCATAAGATTACTATTACTATTAGATATATTATATATATGATAATTAACGTCATTCAAATGTACTATTGCGATTTGCGTGATACTTTTTTTAAGTGTTTAACTATTTAGAATGATTAAAAATTGGAAAATTAGGGTGGGCGGGGGTGGGAATAGTAAATAGTAGGAAAAAATTATCAATTACACCCAATTATCTATTGACTAGGTAATTACATGGTCAACCAAACATAACAGATAATGTAATTACACCAAGTCCAATTATCAGGATGACTTTCCAAACAGGTCCATACTATTTTTAAAGAATATCGTTGTGAAAACTGAAACTTTAGAGGCTTGTTTGTACACAATTTTCTTTTTTTCATATTTGACTGATTAAAATTTTCAAAAAACATTTTGTCAAGAAAAACAAATTCCTTATAAAAACAAAAAAAATAACTTTCCTAATAAAACTAGAAAAAATAAATTTCGAGTGATATTACACACTCGTTTGGTAATGTATTAGTAAAAATAATGCATTCATTCACTCTCTATTAGTCTTTCCTTGTTTGATACACTTTTTCATGTTATCACTCTTTTATGTATTGAGGAGTGTATTACGAGAAATTTTGCAAATAACCACAAAAAGTAACTTAATTAGGAGGCTCCATAGCTATAGTTTGCTAATTACGATTCGTAGCTACATGATAGAGGGAGGAACAAGGCGAGTGAGATTGTAATTGTATATCTGTCGAATTGTATATGTATATATGTTAGATAATTGTATATATGAACTGGTATACATATGTATTTGTATATCTGGCGAGCGAGATTGGGAGAGGGAGGAGAGATGCGAGTGAGATTGGGAGAGGGGGGAGAGAGGCGAGCGAGAGAGGGCAGAAAGTGGAGAGAGGTGAATTGTATTTGTATATGTATAAGAGAGGAGAGAGGAGAGAGAGAGGAAGAGAGGAAAAAGGTGCACATAATTATAGCTAAAAAGAGGTTGCGAGTGGTAATTAATTCAAACTATAGTTATGTTAGCTAATTAACTAGTATATATTTGTTTATCCGCGTAATTTCTCTTATTACTAATACCATGAATTTCTAATTATTAATAATGCAAAGAAATTTAATACATGCATTATCATATGATTAAAGAGTCAATTACCCCTCAAAAAACACTTTTACATCTTTTCTACTATAATTGTAGATGATACTTTTATAAATAAATATTTATATACCATGCATACTATTTTTAATACACCAAACCAAACAATGGATATAAATAATCTATGCATAATTAATGCAAACATACCTAATCTAATACACTCTATTGAACATTATTTTTATACACTCTACCAAACGACAATATTGACTCACTTACATAGGCAAACAAAGGATTTAAAGTTTACGAATTTAAGATTTTAATCTTCTGAAGGTACTAAATTCTAAATTTATAATTTGTACATATTTAATAATTTAAAAAAAAATATAAATATAAAATTTAAATCAAAACTATTGAATTCGATCAAAATCTCCACGGCCAATAAGCTAGCTCCCCCCCTTCCTACTAACACACCTCACCTTCCATCCCATCCCATGAACCACTGTCCCTACCACCTCACCACCTGTCAGACTGTAACCCTCATACCAAGTCACCAACTCAATAATATCTGCCTAAATTATATATAATAATATTTTATATTCTCAAATACCAAAAATAAATTAAAAATCCTCACTTATTTCTTTTTCGTACCAAAGTAGTCCATCTGTCTCAATTTATGTGACTTACTTTTCTTTTTAGTCAGTCTAAAAAAGAATGACATATTTCTATATTAAGTAAGAATTTAACTATAAAATGTTTATTTTAGCCTTAATGAAATGATTTGCAGCCACACAAATTTCTATCATTCATTTTGGATCACAAATTTTAAAAATCTTCCTTTCTTTCTTAAATTTCGTACCAAATCAAATTACCTCACATAAAATGGGACGAAGGGAGTATACTATTTGTCAAACAGCATGAAAAAATAGAGGGTTGATACACCGTACTTGTCTGTTTATGTAAGTTTTTGCTTGTTTACCGCACCCACAATCGGCGAATAACATACAGCTCTTTTAGCAGTAATAATAACTACTTTTGTTTCTCTACAGTTTCATCTATAATGTCATGTCCTTATCTTTCTTCTATCACCATTTTCCCCTTTTTCTCCAACCTTTCAAATTTCCTTTATCAACCTTAATATCTTATTTCTTTCTGCAAAAATCACTGATTTTGCCAGTTTTTGAAAGTCGGGTTTTCTCAAATTGCATTATTACTATTATTTGTTGTAAGTGTGAAAGATGAAAACAGGGGTATCGAGAAGGTGGATACTTGTAGACAGTAAAGGACAGAGTAGTATATTGGATTTGGATAAGTATGCTATTATGAAAAGAGTTTCAATACATGCTAGAGATCTTCGTATTCTTGATCCTCTGCTTTCTTATCCTTCTGCAATATTTGGCAGAGAAAAGGCTATTGTACTCAATTTGGAGGTGCACTTAACCTTTAAACTTTCCAAGTTTGTTTTGTCACTCAACTAGCCGTTATTACCTCGAGAGAATATCTGTTAGTTGAGTGATCATCTGAGAAATTAACCTGTTTTTGTAATGATGATTTGCTTTTTGGTAACAAAATCTAATTGTTGTGCTTTTGTTGTTTTGGATGGTTTGTTCACTGCCTTCAGCATATCAAAGCAATTATTACTACAGAAGAGGTAAATTTCTATTGCTTTCCCTATACCAAAAATGATTTTTAGCAGCAATTAGTTAACAGCAATATCTTAATTGCTGCTAAATATGTATGTTTAGTGGCAATGTCTCTAAAGTCTATAGCAACATTGAATCTAATGATATTTAAGTAACGCCGGTAAAGATAGTTATTACTGCTAAAAGTTGTTTTTGTTGTAGTGTTTCTACATTGCCTAACTACCAGATTTTTGAGGCGGTGATGGATTCAAATATAATTTTACATTATCTGTATAATTTATGTTGTTGTAGGAGGTTACTTGCCTTATTTTTCAGGTTACTAATTTCACTTTTGGAGTGATGTAACTGTAAAATTTTCCTTTACATAGTTAGGGGTCGTTTGGTAGTATGTATTGTAAACTCCAGTGAATTCCAACTAATCAATGAAGAGAAATAACAATTTGAGAGTAATCGATTGAAGAAGAAGAGAGAAAATTCTGTATTGAACTCATGAACAATGAATGAGAAAATCTGACTATTACAATCTACTAAACACTATTTATACCATTACAAACTGAAGTAGTTAATTTAACTAACTCTAACAACTCGACTAACATGTGTACACTTTTCTGTTAGTGCACTGCAGTACATTTAACTAACTGTTTAACATGTATTAGATAAAATAATACATATATTAGTCGTGGTATTATTTAGTCCTTTGTTTGATAGGATTTATTAGGTACTATTAACACATGAATACGCTTGGTTAAAGACAAACCGTGGATAGAAATAATTCAGTATTACTAATCTCAGTAAACCAGTAACTTGACAACTAAAATTAGTTCTAAGCCAAGAATATGATACATGAGATTCATTGCATGCTGCAGCCCTGAGATTTTCCAACTATTGTAAGTAGTCTTATTATTTTATTCCTGCATTCTTTTCTTTTGACACTCTTGAATAAATAATTAGAACAATATAATTTAGTAAAAATAGTTAATTGACAAGTCCTTGGGAACGATAACTCGTTTCTTAAAGAATCTATATTACTTACGCGACCACGTACACTTGCGTGTGCAATTGGGAGCAACAATTACTAATTACTAATACACTCTATTCAGTATTATTCTTACCAAGCTACCCCTTAGACTATTGAAGATAAGTTCATTGGGAATATATGATTAGCGGTTGCTTTCTTGATTTTTTGTTTAATAATAAATGTATATCCCATTGTGTGTGTTTTATTTGATTGAGGTAGGTATTGATTCGTGACCCAATGGATGATAATGTTCTTCCTGTTGTTGAAGAACTTCAAAGAAGATTGCCATTGCCAACTATTAGCTTAGGAGAAGGTGAAGATGATGATCAACCTGTTGTTAATGGGACACGAAATGAAATGCAAACCGTTGAACCAACTGGTATGCACCTACTGCTTCTTATTTCGGTGTTGAGTCGTTGGTTACTATGTGTGCTTTCTATGCAAGCAACACGGTTGCTAATCATCCGTTCCTATTATTTGTGGATATGATGCAGAGTTTCCTTTTGAATTTCGAGCTTTAGAAGTAGCACTAGAAGGAGTATGCAGTTATCTTGACACTCAGACACGAGAACTAGAGACTGCTGCTTACCCGGCTTTAGATGAGCTCACCTCCAAGGTAAGATAGTAAACCAATATGTTATAAGGTCACTTTCATGCTTAGTGCAACTAACTTCCTAAACTATGCATTAATAATCTGTAAAAGTGTGGGGTAATTGTTTGAAGCTGATCAAATTTCCTAAAATAGTAGATAAATTTTGGTTGATTTGAGATTATCTTGATTATTTTACATTGAGTTGTTCTAATTATCGTTAATCAGCTGCGTTTGAAAGTCATAGCTACTTGCCACCATCGAATGTCCAACAAGTTTATGTTGTTCGATAGTTAACATGTTATGATGATTTGGTCATTGTTTTCTTCCAAATGATTAAAGTAGAACTAAGTTCCACAGTGGAAGATCTATGGTGAAAATGCTACGTTTAGCATTCTCTCACTTTTCTATGGTGAAAATGCTACGTTTAGCATTCTCTCACTTGTCTATGGCTTGAAAGTCAGAAGGGAAGAAAAGGGAAAAAGATAATTAGTTTCTTGCAATGTTATGTTAAGCATCACAGACTTAAAAAACAATGTTCTTAGAAATATTATCATCCGTAGAAGAGGGAATTACAGAGTCTTTATAGGTAAGGGAAACAATCACTTCTAACTGATGGATGGATTAATGAAGTTTTATAGCCAAAACTTGCAATCAGATATATTTACCTCACGACAGAATCAGGTCGAATGTGTTGTAAGAATTATCCTAGAGTATAGACTTATGGTGCCATTTGATTGTATCACCAGTCCACCTTGCCATCTTTGTCAACCAAGATTAGTTTTATTTGAACAGGAGGCAATATACTACGACCTTTGCCCAATTGTTTTGCATAAATCGAATTTACAAAATGTCCCTTCCTCAACTGTTGGTTTTATCCCAAGCACAATTAAGGGAACCACTGTTAAGTTAATTTACTGGATATCATTTTGGTTATGAATTATGATATGTCTGTGCTGGGAATATATTGTTCTTTCAAAGTTCTCCTGCAATATACACATCTTTATTCTTCTATATATTGAGTGTATAAATCAGTTTGTTTTCCCAAGCACTTTTTCTTCTAATTAATGAACAAATTTTACTACTTTGCAGATTAGTAGTCGTAACCTGGATAGAGTGCGCAAATTGAAGAGTGCAATGACTAGGTTAACTAGTCGGGTTCAAAAAGTATGTCTCTCTTTTTCTTCAACATGTTATGTCCTGAAACATACCAAGATGTTCTGGTCTATTTGTTGGTTCATGGACTAAAAAAATGGTCTCTCGAAGGAACAAGATTGAGTTCATCTAGAGCTGAAAATTTAATTAACGTAATTGAATCTAAATTATGCCAATATCTAGGTAAGGGATGATCTCGAACAACTTCTCGAAGATGATGGTGACATGGCTGACCTTTACCTCTCAAGAAAATTAGTTGCCGGAGTCTCATCCCCCCTGAGTGGTCAGGTGGCACCTTACTGGTCCCCTGATACGTCCTCAATACGCTCAAAGTTATTATCCAAAGCAAGCAGGATCAGCGGGATAACTCATGAGGAGACTGATGTTGAGGAACTTGAAATGTTGCTTGAGGTTAGTATTATCATGAACTTACACACACTAGCATATATAATTAATCCCGGGATACATGTGTTGTGTAATAACTACATGCTTTTGCAGGCCTACTTTGTACAAATTGAAAGCACTATGAACAAATTGACAACGGTAAGAAAATGAAAAAAACAGGAACCTGATGCCCTTTACATACACAAAATGAAATAATGAACTGATCATTCAGAACTCTAGCTAATTAAATAGTGATACTGGTGTTCCTTTATCCAGTTGCGCGAATATATTGATGACACGGAGGACTATATCAATATTCAGGTTACTACTCCGCGCTGATTTAACTTGTGGTTTAATGCTAAAAGCTTCTAGCTTTAGGAACTATACACAAAACTAACAGTAATTCCTTGTTGCGTGCAGCTGGATAATCATCGAAATCAGCTGATCCAGGTATGTTGAGACGTGTATCGTCAGGTTAATATCAGACTATTACTGAATTTATTCTGCTATATTCACATAATGCTACTCATATGATCTGTTGAAATGACGAATAAATAGCAATTTGTTTTGATTAATACCGCAGTTGGAGCTGTTCCTGAGTTCTGGTACAGTTTGTTTGACAGTGTACTCCTTGGTGGCTGCAATATTGGGAATGAATATTCCAGTTCCATGGAATAAAGACCATGGCTACCTTTTTAAATGGGTGCGCATACTCGATTCTTTTTATGGGAGTAGTATATTATATCAAGAATTTAATTCAAAAGTATATAGAAGTTACATTCTAGAAGGAAAGCCTCGGAGCAACAATAAAGTTGTCTCTATTGTGGCTATAGAATCAAGTCACTGATGCTTGCGTCAGGATAGACTGCCTAAATATCACACTCTTGGGATGTGATCCTTCCCTGGATCCTGTGTGGATGCAGGATTCGAGCAACAATAAAGTTGTCTCTATTGTGGCTATTGAATCTGTCACTGATGCTTGCGTCAGGATAGACTGCCTACATATCACACTCTCTTGGGATGCAATTCTTCCCTGGATCCTATGTGAATGCAGGATGCTTTGTACACTCAGAATATGTATAGTTTTGGTAACACTTGTATTTATATTGCAGGTGGTCATTCTTGCTGGAATTGCTTCTGCATCCGTTTTCTTATCAATAATTACATATGCTAGGCACAAGGGTCTTGTTGGATCTTAAATCTTAATAGTTACTCCTCCAATCTCTATATTATAATATAAAATACACCCTACATGTCAACATGTTGAAAATTAATTTCTAGATTGCAATTTCAAGGGAGAGGCGGAACCACGATTGGAGATAAGATATGCAAAAATGTTACGAGACGAACTTATGACCTTAGACATGCTTGTTGTGTATTGATGAATTCAACAATCAATATATATATATATATATATATATATAAATAAAACTCAAAATTCAAATTTGAACTATTTGTGATTCGTTTAATAAACTATAAAGAAAATAACAAGTGACACACATACACGCACAAAGGGCGTTTATACACGGGAAATGTTTACATATTACTCCCTCTTTCATTTTTACTTGTCCGATATACTAAAAATAGATGTCTATATATATTTAGTTTGAAAAATTTAAAAATAATTTATAATTTATATCTATTTTATCCTTATTATTAAGTATTAATCATTTTTTTTAAAATTTAGATGACTTATTATAATTAGAAATAATGAAATTGTCATTTATTTTTCTAGGTCATCTGGAATCAACACCATCCAATTTGATGTTCTCACTTCTCGAATTAGAACATGTCCAAACCAAATGATTTCAATTCATCTCTCTTTTCTTTTTGGATTCTTAGAATGTCGTTTGATTTCAATATTATTTATGAGGAACGGGACGATGAAGCCTCCTCATATAAAAATGTCTCTAGCAGGTCTAGAATCCATTCTTTTGTTTTTTCAATTTCAAAAATCAACCAACAAAAAAAATTAATAGCCCAGATGACTCACAACTTCTCTCTCACCCAATAAATGAAAGCCTCTTTCGTGATTCTTTTTGGATTTGTATTTTATGAGAGGAAGTGAGTTGAAAGCCTCATTTGAGGCTCTCTTATCCTAAAAATGACACTATTCTTCCTATTTTATTTTGAGAGTTATTAACCTTGAAAATATATATTTGACCAACATAAAAAAAATTAAATGATTAATTCATGTTCATTAGTCAATTCAATTAATTAAAATAAATTAATTTATGTTCATTTATTGAAAACTTGACTTCAAGAGAATACTTCATCTGTTCCTAATTACTTGTCTACTTTTGAATTGACACACCTATTAAGAAAATAATGATTGATATAATGAGTTTACCATTTTAACCATATTAATTATGAAATAGATGAATTAAAAATTTAAGATTTTCAAGAAGTTTTATATTTTAGAAGTAATTAATTGAAGGTATAATATGTAAAAAAAATTGTCTCTTCTTGATTTGTCAAAATGGACAAGTAATTAAGAACAACTAAAAAAGGAAAAGTAAACAAGTAATTAAGAACAAAATGAGTACTAAATAAGGATACAATGATAAACTTACATAATTTTTAAGATATAAAATCTAATATGATCGACATATAAATTAGAACGAAATGAGTACTCCCCCTGTCCCTAATTACTTGTCCACTTTTCCTTTTTTAGTTGTCCCTATTTACTTGTTCATTTTGATAAATCAAGAAAGGACAATTTTTTTTTACCTATTATACCCTCAATTAATTACTTTAAAAAAGGTATAACTTTTTGAAAACCTTAACTTTTTAATTCATACACTTCATAATTAATAAGGGTAAAATGACAAACTCACTATATCAATAATTATTTTCTCAATAGGTGTGTCAATTCAAAAATAGACAAGTAATTAGGGACACAGATAATACTTATTAGATGCATGTTAAAAGAGGGACATCAATTCCTGTCTAACCCTAACACTCTGTTTGGATCATTGTTACTCATTGTTTCATAATGTATTGTATTGTATTGTACTCTATTGTACTGTACTGTATGGTAGATACACTGTTTGGCTAGACTGTATTGTTTGTTGTTGTTTAATAACATTTTAATTGTTTGGTTTGATTGTATCGTACTGTATTGTAATTTATAAATTTACTAAAATATCCTTAATTATTCTAGGGTAGGAGGTTTGACTAGAATTAAATAATATAAGGTAAAGGGTAAAATAGTATTTTGAAATATTATGTAAAGATATAATTGGAAAAAGAAATTAAGTAACAATGGGAACACACCAAATCGGTTGCTCTATAAAATAAGGGTTTTCGTTGTTACGTAACAACGAAATTTAACAATACAATATAATATATTTTAAGTAACAATCAAAATAAATATTATAAGTATAGTATTGATACAATACAATATAATAGGTAACAATGATCCAAAGTGGTTAAGAAGTTTTGGGACCAAACGGTAGCAGTAGCACAAAAAAAGTTGAAAACAAGATTACAAGGACTACAAATTTGTTGTGTGGCTGGCACGAGGTGACACTTTATGGCAGGGAGACTCCAATTAATGTCATAAAGAGAATTATTATGACACATCATTGAAATTTGAAACTACAATAAAATTAAGTTGTAAATAATTGTTACATGTAATTTAGCCGGCTATAACATTTTATTATTTGCTCTTCACTATTGATTTTGCATATTTTTTAAGTAATTATAAATAAAATAGTAATTTTATTATATCATTCTTTGAATATAATAAATATAATGTCTTGAAAAATGTAACAGAGAAATGACTATAATCAATAATAAGGATAAATTAGGAATTAAGTGTAAAATTATCTATTAATTTTATTAAGTAGACAAGTATTGTTGAATATCCCAAAATAGTATACTGGACAATTATTGTTGGACGGATAGTATAAAACTTGATCTCATCTCTCTTCTTTTGAAAGTTTAGTATTCCCTCCGTCCCTATTTAGTTGTCCATATTTCCTTTTTTAGTTGTCCCTATTTAGTTGTCCATTTTGACAAATCAAGAAAGGACAACAAATTTTTTCCTATTATACCCTTATTTACACTTCAATTTATTTC